>PVLC010004013.1:0-82785 GCA_004027655.1 Graphiurus murinus | reverse complement strand
GTTCTGGAGTTTTTAAATTCCTTCTCTGTTTGTTATTTCTTTGTTTTCTATAGAGCTGGCTTAGTAGTCAAGAATTCTTTTAGTTTCTGTTTATCTTGGAAGATTTTTATTTCTGTCGATTTTGAAAGATAGCTTTGCTGGATATAATAATCTTGGTTGGAAACTTACCTTTCAGGGCTTCAAATACATCTTTTAGAGTTTGAGAAATCTGGAGTGATTCTTATTGATTTACCCCTGAGTGTGTGTGACTTTGCCTTTTTTCTCTTGATGCTTTTAAGATTCTGTTCTTGACCTCTATGTTGGATATTTTTTGATTATGATAAGGCGTGGAGAGGTTCTATTTTGATCTTGTCTAATTGGGGTTCCAAATATCTCATGTCCGTCTCATTTTTCAAGTTTGGAAAATTCTCTGATACTATTTCTCTGAAGAGGTTATTTATGCCCTTCATTTGTATCTCCAAATCTCCCTCGATTCCAATTACCTTTAGGTTAGATTTCTTGATGTTTTCCCATACTTCTTGAATGTTCTGATTGTGGTCTCTTAATTGTTTTTACTGAGTTATATCTACTCTGTCTTCTATGTCTGAGATTGTTTTCCATGTGGTCTAGTTTGTTGATATTTTCTATTGCATTCTTTCTTTGATTATTGTGTCTTTCATTTCACTCAGGATTTCTGTTTGGCTCTTTTTCAGAGTCTTAACTTCTTTATTCACATCCCATTATACACTCTTTTGTGTGTGTGTGTGTGTGTGTGTGTGTGTGTGATACTGGGGACTGAATTCAGGGGCATTCTACCTCTGAGCTACACCTCAAGTCCCATTTTTTATTCTTTATTTTGAAACAGGGTCTCACTAAGTTGTGGAGTGCCTCACTAGGTAGCTGAGGCTGGCCACGAACCAGGATCCTCCGGTCTCAGCCTCCCGCATGCTGGGATTACAAGTGTGCGCCACCACGCCCGGCTCCCATTATACACTCTTTAGATCTTTGTTTTAATAGTGAAAATTTTGAATTCACCTTCAATATTTTCTATATCTCTATATTGGTAAATTCCACTGTTGTGGAGTTCTGAGAATTTATTGTCTGTTGGCCTGTTTTCTCATGTTTTTGGGGTGTTTTGATTTATACCTCTTTTTGTAGGATAGTTTCTCCTGCTAGTTCTTTGGTGGTGATTAGTGCAACAAAGTGTAACATCTCTTAGTTGAGTTGAGGATATAGTTCAGCAGCAGAGCATTCACCCCAAGAACATGCAGTGTTACATTAGATTCCTGGGAAATCATAGACAAGAGCCATGGGGGTGAGTAATATAGAGCATTAAAATAAATTAGGCACCTATTATGACATCCAAAACATTAGGAAAAAACAAAACAAAACAGGAGTGGTAGGGTCAGTAGTTAACAAAAGCAACAACAGCAGCCAGCCATGAACTAGATACGGCTTTAAGGACCAGGTTTCAACTAGGACAGCCACAGTAATAATAATCACAGCCACATGGATGGTAGGATAAAATATATAAAGAGTTCTAAAAGATGATAATACTATGGCTCATTAAGAGAAAGAACCTGGGCTGATGTGGTGGCACAGGCCTGTAACCTCAGCACTTGGGAGGCTGAGATAGAGGATTGCAGTTTCAAGACCGCCTCAGCAACTTAGTGAAACCCAGTTTCCAAATAGAAAATAAAGTAGGGCTGAGAGTGTAGGTCAGAGGTAGAATGCCATTGGGTTCAATCCTCAGCACCACAAAAAACAAGAAACAAACAAAAAGAACTTGGGGTATGAAGGCAAAACAAAGTTTAGAATATTCAAAAGAAGGAAAGTAAGAAAACAGAAGAGGTAACAAGTGAAGGCCATATAGGGTGGAAAAGTTGATAAAAGAAACACTGGTGTGTGTGTGTGTGTGTGTGTGTGTAATAAATATATGTGGAGAGAAAGAGGGAGAGAGAGTGAATGAGAATGAAAGAATCTGGCTATTAGAAGGAGAAGAAAGTATAGAAAATGTGATAAGAAAAATAAAAACAAACTACACACACACAATAAGAAACAAACCAAAAACCATCAAAAACAAAACAAAGCAAAATAACAAGAGGATAATAAAAAAATAATAAACAAATATGTATGTGTACACACACACACACACACACACACACACACACACACACCCAATCAGCAAGTATAAAAACAAACAAAAAAAAGAAATAAAAAAAGAAAATTCTTTTTTTTTTTTTTTTTTTGCGGTACTGGGGTTTGAACCCAGGGGCATTCTACCTCTGAGCTATATTCCCAGTCCTATTTTGTAATTTTTTGAAACAGGGTCTCACTAAGTTGTATAAGTAGCTGAGGCTGGCCTCAAACCCAGATCCTTCGGTCTCAGCCTCCCAAGTACTGGGATTACAAGCGTGCACCACCACAGCTGGCTCAGAAAATTCTTAATGAAACATAAAACAGTTGTCTCTGCCGAGGTGGTGAGTACTGTGGACCAGGATGGATACTCACTCTATGCCAGCCTCTCCTTTTGTTTCTTCTTGGGCTATGGTCCCCTCAGACCAAGAGCTGGGTTTTCTTTTTTAACTTCTCCTTTTTGTTACTTGCCATGCTGTTGACTGGAGTGCCCTGGGACTGAAACCGGCTGAAGTGGGTCTCAGCTTCCCTGCTCACCAGCGCAAGGTGGGTGGAATGGAAAGTACCTCTACTGGAGCTTTATCTGGTCAGAAGAGATTGATGCAAGTGTGGGGCTGGTGTAGACTCTAAATGGGGTCTGCCTCTGACTTTGAAACTAGGATCCTGCAGACTCCTGCTTTTAAATATGGCCTTCCACGCCTCAGACCCTAATGCAGGCTGTCTGGCTCCCTGGACCCTCTCGGGCTGCTCATGTCGGCCACCAGACTCAAAGGGAAAGCGAGTTCCGTCTCTGACCTGAACCCTCTGAGTGCATCTCTGCGAAGGTTTCAGTCATCGCGTGCCCAGTGCTCAGCAGGCCCCTCGTAAGCACGGGCTGTGACAGTGCAGCAGTGCTTACCCAGGGCTTCAGCACGGGCTCCGCAAGATGGCTCCTACCCCCACTCACCAGTCAAGTACAGAGCGCTTCCAAACATCTGCCTGGAACACATCTGACTAGGTCATGGTGTTTGGTGACATTTTACTTATTTTTTAATCTATAATCATAAAATTGTTTTCATTTGAAATTTTCTTTCCTTGTACTGTTTTTACCTGGTTTAGGTATCAGTGTTATACTTTATAAAAGAAGTCATGGAATTTTCCTTCCTTTTCAATACTCTAGAATAATTTACAGAGCCTTAGGCTTATCTGGTTTTTGAAGATTTGATAGAATCCTCCTATAAAATTACCTGGGTCTGGTGTTTTTTTGTGAGGTAGTTTATTAATAAATTTCTCTACTTATTTATAGTATTAAATCAAGTTGAGTTGATTTGGGTCACATATATTTTTCTAGAAAATTGTTCATTTCATCTAGGTTTTCAAATTTATTTTCATAGGGTTTGTAAGATAGTCTTTTATGGCTTTTCTGTTTCAATGGTACTTCTTCTTTGCCATTTCTCACCTTGTATATTAGTGTTTTCTCCTTTTTTTCCTTGATCAAATTAATTTTTGTTGTATTTTGCTAATATTACCCAACATCAAGATTTCAATTTTAAGTGCTACTGGTTTCCAATCTGTACATTTTAAATTTCTAATCTGTTATCAGGGCTGGGTGATGGGTACATGAGAGTTCATTACACCACTGTTTGCATTTATATACGTTCAAAATACTCCAAGCCAGGCATAGTGGTGCACGCTTGTAATCCCAGTACTTGGGAGGCTGAGACAGGAGGATCCGGGTTCGCAGCCAGCCTCAGCTAGTGAGGCCCTCTGCAACTTAGTGAGACCCTGTTTCAAAATAAAGAATAAAAAAATAGGGTGCCGGGCGTGGTGGCGCACGCTTGTAATCCCAGCATTTGGGAGGCTGAGACTGGAGGATCCGGATTCGTGGCCAGCCTCAGGTACCTAGTGAGGCACTCCGCAACTTAGTGAGACCCTGTTTCAAAATAAAGAATAAAAAATAGGGCTGGGGGTATAGCTCGGAGGTAGAATGCCTGAGTTCAATCCCCAGTACCGCAAAAAAAAAAAAAAAAAAAAAAAAAAAAAATCTCCATAATAAGAACTTACACACTTTTAAGATACACTCATGGTATAAAGCCAGAGGACACAGCAGCCCCCGCTTTATCCCCAGGGGATATATTCTAAGACCCCAAGTGGATGCCTGAAACCATATATAGTACTGAACCCTATGACAATATGCTTTTTCCTTTATGTTTATACCTATGATAGTATTTAATTTGTAAATTAAATGCAGTAAGAGATTAATAATATCAGCTTATAAGAAAAGAGAAGAATTATAACAATGTACTGTAACACAAGATATGTGAATGCGGTCTCTTTCAACTATGTATGTAGTAGCGCTCTTCCTGTGACCAGGGGAGATGATACAGTGCCTACGGAATTAGTTGAAATTGGGTGAATGACGTAGATCTTGCAAATTAGGCAACTTATAACACAGTGATAGTTAATGTGATAACTGAAATGGTTACGAGTGACCAATATGTGGTAGAGTAATGCAGCATTATATACAGAAATGTTCTATTAACCTGCCCAGCCACCTTTAGTCCTCTTTCTTTCTTTCTTTTTTCAGGTACTGAGGATTGAACCCAGAGGGGTTCTACCACTGAGCTATACTCTCAGCCCTTTTTATTTTGAAATAGTCTTGCTAAGTAACCCCATGCTAGCTTCAAACTTGCCTTATTTCTGTCTCAGCCTCCCAAGTACCACAATTAGAGATGTGCGCCACTGTGCCTGGTTAATTCCACTTCTTTCTAATTATTTATGGTTTTAGGACTTCTGCTGGTTACACTATAATTAAGCACAAATTTAATTATAGTCACATATAATTAAATACTATAAGATACTATAATTTATTGTTTTATTTATTTATTTTTTTTATTTATTTATTTTTTGCGGTACTGGTGATTGAACTCAGGGGCATTCTACCTCTGAGCTATACCCCCAACCCTATTTTTTATTCTTTATTTTGAAACCGAGTCTCACTAAGTTGTGGAGTGCCTCACTAGGTAGCTGAGGCTGGCCGCGAACCCGGATCCTCCGGTCTCAGCCTCCTGAATGCTGGGATTACAAGCCTGCGCCACCACGCCCGGCTATTTATTGTTTTATTAACTTGAGAAAATATCTATTGATTCTTTGCTAGGAATGATGAGGAATTAGCTCGTTTATACTGTTTCATTTCACTTCCCAGCAGGCAGTCCATAACAGAACAAGTAGCGCGGTTTCTCCGGGCAGGCGTCCTTAAAGGGGGAGGTGGGAGGGAATGAGCAACTCTGCAATATGGCTCTATTGGGCTGTTACCTGGGACGCCCTCCACTGCCTCTCTGGATTGAAACCACTGTGTCCTGGATCTTATGCATTCCTCTTTTTGACTTAATTTATTTCACTGCAGTATATATGTGAGTGACTCCCTACAAAATAAGGAGTTACCTTATAAATGAAATAAGCTTTCTGAGTCCTTGGGTAGCAGGAATGCCTTTATTCTAACCTTATTTCTAACCGATTGACTGGCAGGATATAGAAATCTAAGTTCAGATCCATTTCCCCAAGGTTGCCAACAAGATTCTAACACCACCTTAATTCTTGTTCCTGTTAGGGTGACCTGGTTTTCCTCTCTGATACTTTCAGTATCTTCTCTTTATCCACATTTTTTTCTAAAACTTTAAGGGGACCTGCTTGTATACGAGCCATTTTTAAAATGCTTGGCACCCAACGGCTCCTTTCATCCAAAAGACTTGTACCCGTTAGCTCTGAAAAATGGTTTCCTTCCTTCTCCCCTCTCTCCCTCCCTTATTTTTGTGGTATGGGGGAATGAACTCAGGGGCATTATTGTACCTCTGAGCTACATCCCCAGCCCTTTTTTTGTTTGGAAACAGGGTCTCACTAGGTTGATGAGAGTCTTGCTATGTTGCTGAAGCTGTCCTCAAACCTGCAATCCTCCTGTCTCAGGCTCCCAAGTACTGGGATTACTGACGTGCGCCAGAATGCCCAGCTTGATATTTTTTTTTTTTCTTTTCATTACCTTCTTTCTTTTCTAGACTCCAGTTAGCTTTTTTCTCTCTGTGTGTCTTTTAGTTTCCAGGCTTCCCTCCTCCTGTCTCTTTTCCAGACCCTGTGAGTCCTTATCCTACTTTCAGGTCTTCTTTTTCTTTTAGTTTTCATATATGAGAGGAAAAAATGCAGTATCTGTGTCAGGCTTATTCTGCTTAACATGATGTCTTTCAGTTCCATCCATTTTCCTGAAAATGCAGGATTTCATTCTTCTTTGTGGTCTGCACATATACGTGTTTTCTTTACCCATTCCTGTGCTGAGGGCACCAGGCTGACGTCTTACTTTGGCTAAGGTGGATAATGCCGCAGTGGATACGGGAGTGCAGATGTCTTTTTGACACTGACTTGACGTCCTCTGGATATTTGCCCAGTAGTGGGACTGCTGGATCATATGATGGTTTTCTTGTTTTTGAAACAGGGTCTCACTAGGTTGCTGAGCGTCTTCCTATATTGCTGGGGCTATCCTTGAACCTGCGATCCTCCTGTCTCAGCCTCCCAAGTACTGGAATTATAGGTGTGCGCCACTTCACCCAGCATAGGATAGTTTTTAATTTTTTGAGGAACCTCCACACTGTTTTCCATAAAGGTTGCACTAATTTACATGCCCACCAACAGCATAAAAGGGTTTATTTTACTTTTCCCCATAGCTTTTCCAATACTTACGATTAGTGATTTTGAGAATTTTTCCATGCTGTTAGCCACTTATATGCCTTCTTATGAAAAAATCTATTCAAATCCTTGCCAATTTTTAAATGAGGTTATTTATTTTCTTACTTTTTTTTCTGTGTGTGTGTGGGGGGGTATTAGGGATTGAACCTGGGGGCATCTTATCTCTGAGCTATACCCCAGCCCTATTTTTTTTTTTTTTTTTAAATTTTTGAAATAAGGTCTCACTAAGTTTCAGAGGGCCTTCCTAAGTTGTGGAGGCTGGTTGCAAACCTGTGATCCTGTTTCAGCCTCCCAAGTAGTGGGATTACAGTACTTGTAACGCCCAGGTTATTTTCTTACTATTGAGTTACTTGAGTTCCTTATATGCTTTTGTTGCCTATTGCATTTGGATTCAAATCGGAAAAATCAATGCCTAAGACCAGTGTCATGAAGCTTTTTACTTATGTTTTCTTCTAGTAGTTTTAGGTTTCAGGTTTTACATCTAGGTCTTCATTCTCAGTTGATTTCTGTATATGGTGTGACACAGCATTATACCTCTTGTTTTATATACTCTTTATTTATAATTACAATTATTTTATGAAGTGAGTTCTAGCTATGCTATCCAGGATGACCTTGAGTTCCTGGACTCCAGTCATCCTCAGGCCTAAGCCTCCAGACAGCTAGGATAACAGGTGCGTGCCACTGTGCCTGGTCTACGTAATCTCACTTAATATTGTAATTACTTTTCAAAAAAATTATTTTTTGAATAGTTTTAGATTTACAGAAAAATTGAGAAAACCAGTAGAGTTCCCACATACCACATAATTCAGTCTCCCCTATTATTACCATCTTAGATTAGTATAGTACATCTGGTTCAATTAGTAAACCAGTATCGAAACATTAAAGGCCATACTTTATTCTCATTACCCAGTGGGTTTTTTTTGTTTGTCTGCTTCAGGACTCCACATTACATTTAGTTGTCATCCTCCTTAGACTCCTTTTGGCTGTAACTGTTTCAGGCTTTCCTTGTTTCTGATGACCTGTCAAGGTCGAACTCTTTTGAGGAGTAACGGTCAGGTAGTGTGCGGCCAGTTCCTCCACTGACTCTGTCTGGTGTTTCTCTCGTGAGCAGACTGGGTTTTGGGAAGAGCCTATGAAGGTAACACGCCCTTCTCATCGTATCCCATCAAGGTACGTGCCATCAGCATGAGGTACCACTGCTGGTGGTGGCCTTCAGCAGGTTCAGGTCCTGTGTCAGGCACTCCACTGGAAAGCTACTCTCTTTCACACCTCTGAAATCACCGTGCACAGCCCACTCTTCAAGAGTGCAGTCACGTTCCTCTCCTCGAGGGTGGACTATTTGGTAAATCACTTGGAATTACTGTGCACAGAAGATTTGTCTCTTCTCTCCACTTAGTCATTGGTTTATGTCAGTACATATAACTAGTAACTTCTCCTGAAGTTTCCCGAATTCGTTTTATTTTTTCTGGCTCAGTTTTTCTGTATGTTTTAATCTTGGTTTTTCTCTTTTATAATTATTATTTTCTGCTGGGTGTGGTGGCACACACTTGTAACCCCAGTCCTTGGGAGGCTGAGACAAGGAGGATTGCAGGTTCAAGGACAGCCTCAGCTAAGTAGTGAGACTCTGATTAACCTAGCAAGACCCTGTTTCAAAACAAAAAAATAAAATAGGGCTGGGGGTGTAGCTTGGAAGTAGAATGGCCCCGGGTTTAATCCCCAATTGCCCTCCCCCACGCCTCCACACACAAAATTATGGTTTTCTTCATAAGCCTGTCTATTTATTTATTTATTTATTTATTTATTTATTTTTTTGCAGTACTGGGGATTGAACTCAGGGGCATTCTACCTCTGAGCTATACCCCCAGCCCTATTTTTTATTCTTTATTTTGAAACTGAGTCTCACTAAGTTGTAGAGTGTCTCACTAGGTAGCTGAGGCTAGCTGTGAACCCGGATCCTCCAGTCTCAGCCTCCTGAATGCTGGGATTACAAGCGTGCACCACCACGCCCGGCTCTATTCATTCATTTTTAAGGACAAGGTAGTTGACCTAATTTTCTCTGCTGAAATGTAAGTGAATCTATTTTTCAATACGTATCTTTCTTGAGTGTAAAGTCTGCTGGGAGTTCTTAACAACTAGATTGGTTGTACTAGCAGGTGTTGCTCTAGACTAAATCAGTGGAACTTTCCTGGATCTCCAACTGCCAGAATAAAGAGAAACAGGGAGAGCTTTAATCTGCAATTGTCACATTAGAAATTTTAACACACATTATTATTTGCTTTGCTAGTTATTATTTTTTTTAATACTTGTGGGTAAATGCCAGGCTGCACGTTATATTTGGGGACCAATCAATCAGTTGATTGTTCTGTACAACCAACAGCCTTCAAGGAATCTCCATTTCTGATACTTCTCATGAGTGGAGGGGCTCACTTCACCATGGCGGCCCCTCATGGTGGGCTGTGGTTTCCTTAGCCTGCTTCTGGTCCCTCTTTATCTTCAAGATATATACTGACATTTTTTGTACATGGGTTTTCCTTTCCATTCTTACTCTTCTCTATCATTCCATATACTTTCCTGAGTTTGTTCCTTTTTAATTTCTATACTTTAACTTTGGAGAAATTTGGGAACAAATGTGAAGACTGTGTCTATTAAGTTTGTCATCTTTGACCAGGAAGGTCCATAAAAATCCAATACTTCAATAAAAATAAAATTTCTCCTTAGATTTAAGTGATATATAAATATCTCTTAAGCCGGGAATGGAGGCGCACGCTTGTAATCCCAGTACTTGGGATGATCCAGGTTCGTGGCCAGCCCTAGCTACTTAGTGAGGCCCTCTGCAACTTAGTGAGACCTTGTTTTAAAATAAAGAACAAAAAATAGGACTGGGGGTGTAGCTCAGAGGTAGAATGCCCCTGGGTTCCATCCCCAGTGCCACACACACACACACACACACACACACACACACACACCTCTTAACTCATTATTATGGTTTCATGGTTATTGTTATTGTTAATTTATATTCCTGTCAAAGCTTTTCCTGAGAATTGCATCAGCCAGGGTAGGATCCCCACAGGAGAAAGAATTCATCGTATGAATCTTTCACAAAGGGACTATTATATACAGAGTTATATACAGAGACAGGGCAAGGGAGCAAGTAAGGGAATGGTGAGGCATCCAGGAACTAGCAACAGGAATACTGTTAGAAACCCCAGGGCCAAAGGACAAGGGTAGGAACAGAGTTATGGGAGCTCCAGGAACCAGAACCATGGAGCAGCGCTGTGCAGCAGAGCTGTATTATAGAGGAATCCAGTTCCTGCTCAAGGAGAGAGTAGGGAAGAAATGCCAGCTTCTCTCCCCTGCCTTCCCACAGTGGGCAGTTACTTCTTAATGGCCAGAAACAATGAAAGCTAGCCAGAAAGAGAAAGAGAGCCCAAAAGATGCTGTTCACAGGGATAAGAGCAGAGCCAAGAATGAATTCACCAGGTGAGGACGGGGAATGGATAGAGAACTAGTATTAAAATCGAATGTTTAGCCAGGTGTGGTCCTGCATGTCTGTAATCCCAGTACTTGGGAGGCTGAGACAGGAGGATCGCAGATTCGAAGCCAGCCTCAGCAACTTAGCAAGGCTCCAAGGAACTTAGTAAGACCCAGTTTCCAAATAAAAAATAAAATAAAATAGGGCTGGAGGTGTAGCTCAGAGGTAGAATGGGTTCAATTCCTATTACAACAACAACAAAAACCCAATCTTTTATTAGGAATGTAGTTCAAATACTGAATATCTGAGATTGAATATATCATAAATAGGAATATGCAAAAACCTACTAAGAACCCTCATTCTCATGAGAATTTTTGGAGGGGACAAAACCACATAGCATGAGTCTAAGGATAATCAAGGCTATCATGTCAACGAAGATAAGCTCAAAGGCCCCGGACACAAAACCAGAACCAAACTTCACCTTTTAAATATGAAAACCGCTACTATTAGTAAAAACGTACGCCATACACTGATTAGGAACAGGCCAACGGTCACCCTTGGGCGGTAATGACCAGCTTGGAGCACACAGGGTTGTGTAGACATGGGTGATGTTGTCTCTTGAATTGTGTTAGTCATCCACATGTACCCACGCTGTAAAAAGTCACTGACTGGTGCACCTGTAATTTAGATGTCTTATGTGAATATATTTCTCCAGAAATTTCTAAAAAGAGACCCATGAACACAACTCCGTCGGTGTACTTCAACAGCCTTCCTTAGGCTCCTTACAGCCAGGGCTCACTGGAACGCCTGAGGCAGTGAGTGCACTCCACAGAATGGGGGCTGGGCATGGCGCTTCATGCCTGTCATCCCAGTACTTGGGAGGCTGAGACAGGAGGACTGTGATTCAAGGCCAGCGCCCAGTAACTTAGCAAGACCTGTTTCAAAATAAAAATAAAACAGGGTTGGGAGTGTAACTCAGAGGTAGAAGGCCCTTGGGTTCAATCCCCAGTACCAAAAAACAAAATAAAAACAACAACCCCCCAAAAAACAAACCCTACAAACAAAACAATGACAACAACAACAGAATAAAAACAAGAATAATAACAAAGCAAAAGAGAAATGAGAGGCAGATCTTGGCTTCAAAGATATTCTGATCTCCTTAGGAAAACCAAATGTTTAGGCATGGGATGAAGACCATAAAAAGCAACATTTGCATCTTAGACCATGAAAAACGCTAGAGCAAAAAGAGACCCAATACTGACATGCAACTGATCCCCAGGGGAAGCCTAGGTACGGGGCTCCCTAAGCGGGCTCCTTCTCCTTGACAGAAGCCAACAAAGCCAGTAATGCGCACGGGGCCATAAAAACATCAAGGTTTCGAAGCCACTTCTCTTTTCTGTGTGAAGTGCTGAGCAGGAGCCCATACTTAACGGGAATGGAAGTAGACAATAAGGAGACTTGAAGGTAGAAGCAGGGACGCTTAACAGAGGAGGATTTCTGCAGATTACAGGATCTCTATAAAAAAAGAGAAGTCTATGGATGCCGAGGTAACAACAACTCCCGGGGGACAGCTAACACCTCTAAAGAAAACAGCTGTGTGGTACATGTAAGAGGGGCTCTGGGTGTCTTCATCAGAGACCCTGGAGCCTCATGTAGGACACAGATGCAACAGAGAACCTCTGCATCTGAAGGGATCTCACCAGGGACGGCTGCTGTCTCAGTGGTAATCCACAATACCCTGTTATCATGGAAAACCTCAGAACGAATACCATGCTGTTTGTATTACTACAGCTTTGTAGTATAATTTGAAGGGAGGTATGGCGATGCCTCCAGTGTGGTTTTTGTTGCCAAAAGTTGCTTTGGCTATTCTGGGTTCTTTGCTTTTCCATATGAATTTTAGGACTGTTTTCTGTGAAGAGTGACCTTGGTATTTTTAATACGGATTGCATTTTATCTGTATTATTGCTTTGAGTAGTGTGGCCATTTTGATGATTTTTTTTTCTGCCTATCCAAGAACACGGAAGATCTTTCCATTTTCTAAGGTCTTCAATTTCTTTCTTCAGTGTTCAGTAATTTTTATTGTACAGATCTTTTACTTCTTTGGCTAGATTTATACTTTTTGAAGTGACTGTGAATGAAATTGTTTGCTGTATTTCTTTTTCAGTGGATTGATGGTGGAAAAGCTATTGATTTTTGTAAGTTGATTTTGTGTTGGGCTACTCTGCTGAACTTGCTTATCAGCTCTAAAAGTCTTTTAGTTGAGTTTATTGGGTCTTCTAAGTATAAAATCATGTCATCAGCAAATAGAAATGATTTCACTTCTTCTTTCCCTATGTGTATCCCTTTAATTTCCTTCTCTTGCCTTATTGCTCTGGCTAGAATTTCAAGTACTATATTGAATAGGAGTGGTCTTGTTCCTGATTTTTTTTTTTTTTTTTTTGGTACTGGGGATTGAACTCAGAGGCATTCTATATCCAAGCTGCACCTCAGGCCAATTTTATTTCTTATTTGGAAACAGGGTCTCACTGTGTTGCTGAGAGCCTAAGTTGCAGAGACTGGCTTTGTACCTGCGATCCTCCTGTCTCAACCTCCCAAGTACTGGGATTACAATCATGAGCCACCATGCCCCACGTGTTCCTGATTTTAATAGGAATTCTTTCAGTTTTTCTCCATTCAGTATGATGTTGGCACAAAAACAAACACATAGATCAGTGGAATAGAATAAAAGATACAGAAACAAACCCTTATACCTATATCCAGTTGATCTTTGACAAAGGGGCCAAAAATGTACTGGAGAAGAGATAGCCTTTTCAACAAATGGTGTTGGGAAAACTGGTTACCCATATGTAGAAGAATGGAATTTAACCCCAACCTCTCACCTTGCACAAGAGTCAACTTAAGATGGACAAAAGACCTAGAAATTAGCCCAGAGAATTTGAAATTACTAGAAGAGGGTGTAGGACCAATACTCCTAACATATAATCACTAGTGAAGACTTCCACAGTAAGACATCCAAAGTGCAGGAAATAAAAACAAAAATCAATAAATGGATAGCATCAGATTAAAAAGTTTCTGTACAGCAAAGGAAAACATCAAGAACCTAAAAAGAGAACTTATGGAATGAGAGAAATCTCTGCCAGCTACTTCTCTGATAGAGGACTAATATCTAGAATATATAAAGAACCCAATTAAAAAATGGGCAATGGATCTTAATAGATATACTATTCCTGGGTATCTTCCCAGAGGAATTGAATTCACAATACTACTAGGATACACTAATATCCATGTCTATAGCAGCACAATTCACAATAGCCAAACTATGGAAGCAATCTAGGTGTCCGTCAATATATGAGTGGATTATGAAATTATGGAAAAATTCCATACACCCAATGGAATTTTACTCAGCCATAAAGAAGAATGCAATTACGTCATTTGTGAGAAAATGGATGGAACTTGAGAATATTATGCTAATTGAGAGCCAGTCACAGAAAGGGTCACATGTTTTCACTCATTTGTGGAAACTAGAGTGAAACTGGAGAACAAAGAGGACTTCAGAAGATAAGAGAGGCACTAGGAGATAGCGGAAGGGGGTTTGGGGAGGGAGGTGAACGGGGAGCTCTGATGATGCAAATAATCCTTTGTTCATATATGAAGTCATCAACGTCAATGTGAATATTTCATCTGGGGAGAGGGGAACAAATGCTGCGGGCATGTGTGATTCTGTCACGTGGGACCTCACTACGGTGCATGATTACAACGCACCAATAAAATTAAAAAGAAAACCTCAGCACTGTGGTATAGCTCCATGCTGAGGAACCTCAGAAAGGTTAAAATTTCCTTGAGCCCAGTGTGTGAGGGCTGCAGTCAGAAGTTTCCAAATAAGTAAAAGAAAAAAAAAAAACCTTATACTTCTTACAGATCTAAGATTTACTCAGGTCTGAGACTTACCCTTTTTGTATGTGCAAAAATATGTAAATACATAACACTTGGAGTTCAAAAGTTTCATAAATAGAAAATGACACATGAAAAATATACTACTGTTTCGCTCATCTGGTTCCATCAGTGAAAGCTGCTCCACCTGAGTGAGTTTTCTGGATGAGTAAGTAGTCTATGCTAATACTATGAAGTAAGGATCTTGGCTGAAATCTGACAATAGGACCGGGGACTACTGCCCGTATTCTAAACTACTCCAGACTGGAGTGCTTTTATAGGTTTCATGTCTTTTTTTTCTTAAGCAGTTCTTATTCTTCTGACCTTTATAGTCTTAGAGCAACTTACTTTGCAGTTCTTAGTGCATCTGATTCTAGTTTCTTCTCTCTCCTCTTCCTATTCTAATTTTTTTGTTTTACATAAACCTTGGGTTAAAAAAATCAGAAAAACCAAGCATTTTAGAAATGTGCTTAAATCAAGCCGGGTGTGGTGGCGCAGGCTTGTAATCCCAGCATTTGGGAGGCTGAGACTGGAGGATCCGGGTTCACAGCCAGCCTCAGCTGCTTAGTGAGGCCCTCTGCAACTTAGTGAGACCCTGTTTCAAAATAAAGAATAAAAAATAGGGCTGGGGCTGTAGCTCGGAGGTAGAATGCCCCCTGGTTCCATCCCTAGTACTGCAAGAAAAAAAAAAAAAAAGAAAAAAATGTGCTTAAATCAAAGTGTCAACACACACTGAGCTAAGACCCTCCTGGGGTTCCAGGAACTCCATAAGCTCTTTCTTGCTTCCTAGCAGTTTCTTAGCTATGTTTGACATAAGCACGAATGGGAAGGGGGCTAAATGGCCCCTCTCCCCTGCTTCAGTGGGAGTAGCATCTTTGATCTATTTTGTTCTATGGGTTTTGTTTTAGATTTCATTTAACAAAAGGATTTCACTGTTAAACAAGTGTGAAAAACACTCTTCTAGAAATCTGACCTCTAGATTCGTGTAGCTTGGTGGAAATACGTTATTGCTGCAATTTTTTAAAAAATCCCTGAAAGTCCAAAACTAGAACCCATTTTCAAATGGAAATAAAAGTTACCTGAAGTAAAGGGATGAAATCCTCCTGTTCTAGAGAGCTGCAGCTGGGCTTTGCCAGGAGACAGATAAACTTTGAGGCATCATCATGATGGTTATTCAGCAACCTATAAAAGAAACACCGCTTAGAAGGTCTGCTACTCTGAGTAAAGGAGGACCACAACACCAACTGCTGGTAATTCCAGTCTGATCTGAAGGCCACTTAGATTAAGAATTAGGGCTCTTTTCTTTTTTGGTGGTGCTGGGAATCGAGCACTCTCCCACTAGGTAAGCATTCTACTCCTGACTAACCTCTAGCCAAAGCACTCTCTTTTCAATGGTTTGGAAAAAAGCTCAATAACAAGATGGTATATTTTTCTTCTTCTTTCTTTGGTACTAGGAATTGAACCCCGGGGCATTCTACCTCTGCTACACCTCATCCCCGTTTAATTTTTTATTTTGAAAACAGGTTCCGCTAAGTTGCTGAGGGTCTGGTTACGTCTTTGAGGCTGGCCTCAAACGTGCAATTCTCCTGTCTCAGCCTCTCAAGTATTAGGATTATAGGTGTGTGCCATCGTGCCCAGCTGATGCGGTATTATGCTTACAGAATGCTTCTGAGGCTGAGACCACAGAGTCAACCGGACTAATGGATGTCTAGAACAATTCAGCACAAGGCGTCCAGAAGCAGATTCCCAGTTAGCAGCAGCCAGAGAGAACACCTCAGATAGTAACTCTACCGCATAAGGCCTGAGGGCCTCTGTTTGCCCAGACTGACAGACAGCTCTGGGCCAACCCGATAGGAGGCTTTTAAAATTAGACTTCGAAGGAATAGGTTTAAAAAATGAGTGCTCTATTAAGTCTTCATACTTCTCAGAATTCTTCACCTTCAACTATTTTTTTTTTTTTTTTTTGCGGTACTGGGGATTGAACTCAGGGGCATTCTACCTCCGAGCTACACCCCCAGCCCTATTTTTTATTCTTTATTTTGAAACAGGGTGTCACTAAGTTGCGGAGTGCCTCACTAGGTAGCTGAGGCTGGCTGCGAACCCGGATCCTCCGGTCTCAGCCTCCCAAATGCTGGGATTACAAGCGTGCGCCACCACGCCCAGCTCACCTTCAACTATTTGATGGACATTTCCACTTGGGAACTACTTTGATAGCAAAGTTAAAACACTGAAAACCAAATCTTTCTCTCAAAGTCAGTCCTTTTCCTGGACATCTACCTCCGTAAGGATTGTGGTATCATTCTTAGTTATCTGGGCTTGAAACTCTGAAAATCACTTAAATTTCTCTTCATTATTCTTCATATCCAATTAGTCTCCAAACTTTCTTGTTTTCCTTCATTAGTTATTTGCTGAATGCTAACTATGTGTCAAATGTTGCTTCGGGCCTTGAGGATGCATGGAAAACGAGGAAAGTAAGACACAGTATTATGCCTTGTGAGGAGTACACAGTCCAATGTTTAGTTACCAATAAATTATACTTCTGTAAAGCAAGTAAATTACACTACTGTATGAGGAGGGACAGTGGTGAGATTCCCTGGAAAGTAAAGCAGGAAAGAAGGTGCAGCACTAAGGAGAGACGAGTGGACTGGTGCCTGGTGTGAGGCGCACGGAACACTTGGGCCACAGAAAGCACAGAGGTGGTGACGGAAGGGGACGCGTGTGGGTAGGGTCAATCCCGAGGGCCTCTAACGTCATGTCAAGACTTTTATAGACTCCGCAGGAGAATTTTAACTTGGATAGCGACATGACCAGATATGTTTTCTAGAAATAATAAGAAGCAATGAGAGCCTGAGCATGGAAACGCACAGTGGGAGACAGAGAAAGGGCACACGTGGTGAAATGAAGACGCGGTAGTTGACAGGTCTAGGGGAGCTTTTGTTGCTTGGAATGCAGGACGGGAATACCACAGTACTAAGGAAGTTGTCCTCAAAATGCTCTAGATGACTGTTTCTTCCTTTCTATTTCCACTGTACTACCAAGTTCAGGCCTTAGACACTTATGTTGAGACTGCCAGAAGAGAAGAGAGTGCTGAAAAGGTTCAGAGCTCATATAATTCTGTTTCACAGACAAATCATCTTCCTGAAACAAATTCTGATCATATAATTCCCTTATTCAAACATGTTCAGTGGCTTTCTACGACTCAAATGCGCAAGTCTAGAAGCCTGCCGCAGTGGGCTGGATCTTAAGTGTCTCCCAAAGCTCCTGTGTCCAGGGCTGGGTGGCCGTGCACAGGTTTTGGAGGGGAGGCCTTGGGAGGGGGCTGGACCATGAGGGCTTGGACTTCACCAGCAGACTAACTAACTTACAGATGCACAGCTTAATGGGTTTTAGGGGTTTTTCTTTTCTTAAATAAAGCAAGTGCTTTTCCTGTTCAATAAAGGGGTGCTCTGCTACTGAACTACACCCCCAGCCCTTTCTATTTTTTACTCTGAGATAGGTCCTGTTGAGTTCGATCCTCCTGCCGTAGTCTCCCAAGTGGCTGGGGTTCCAGGCATGCACCACTGTACCCAGTTAGACTTGGCTTTGAGAAGAGAGCTCTGGAGAGCTCGGCTTACAGGGACGGCTAGGACGTCATCTCCCAGGAGCTGTTCCCCTGTGTCCAGCTGTCCGGGCTCTCGACAGCCACGACAGTCACGGTAGCTTCTGTTGGCATCAGGCCCTGGTGTCATCCACGTGGTGCTGGCTTTGCCGGCAAGCAGAAGGCAGCTGCGGGGTTACCTAGGCACCACTGAGATGTCAAAGGAGAGGCTAGGAGGCCAGGCAGTGTCCCTGCAGGAGACCTGAGGGAGATGCACGGAGCTTTGGGAGGGAAAGCCAAGTTACAACGGAGGCTCCGGCAAGTCAGAGGTGCCACGAACATGAATCCCCGCCAAGAAACGCTGCCAGCGGTGCAGACGCAGCCCGAGAGAGTGGCCACGTGGTGAGAGCACAGAGAGAGGCAGGGCGGCCGAGCCTCTGGACGGTACATCCTACTGCACGTGCCGGATGCCGGGTGCCTTCTATGTTTACCCCCTGGGTTCCCACCCCTCCTCTCTATGCCCTATTCCTCGCTTTTGGAACGCAAATATTTACCCTGTGTCTGCACCACTGCTGCTGGAAGTACGTGACTTGTATTTTGGTTTTTATGGGGGTTCACAGTTATGGTAAAGCTTAATGGCTCTGGGGGTTCTTTAATCAAGTGAGCGCGCTCCCTGCTTCCTGACTGCCATGAGGTGAGCAGCTCTGCTCCACCACACTCCCTGTGACGTCCTGCCTCACTGCAGGCCCAGAACGAGGCGGGCCACGCGCTGGCGTCTCTCAGAAGCTGACTAGCACACCTACGCTGAGCGCTCAAGGCCCCCTGCAGTTAGCCTGGACCCCGCATACTTCCCTATCTCACTACTTTGCTAAATGACACTCCTCCTCCAGGCAGCCGGCCTGAGTTACATCAACTTTACATCTGGGTTATTCTTAAGCTCTTCTATGATCCCAGGAAACCTTCTGCCAATTTCGTTATCTTAATTCTGTTTATTCTTTAAGACCTAGCTAATAATTCATCCCTTTCAAAGAGCCTTTCCTGATAGCTGAATTCTTTACTGATCTGTGTCCAATTTATACACCTTATATATGTCACTGCACTGCTGATTTTCTTTTATCTCGTTGGCACCTAAATGGAAAGGAAAGTTACCACAGCACAGGCATTTACCCACAGGAGAGTCTCAACGCATGTTAGTGACCTAACGTGTGTACTCGACTTCATTTGTGATCAGTAGAGCTGTAGTAGGACTTTATACTCATTCTCCTTATCATTTGAAGCCCCTGAAGTTAAATAAACACGTTTCAGAAAAAGGTTAGTGCAATAGGTATGAATGAAAACCACTCTTAGGATTAGCAAGTGGGTGGGATGATAGTACCAGAAAGCCTGTGAGGTTTTTGAAAAGGAGCACTTTTAGCTATAAAAAAAGGAGAGTACTGTTGAATGCAATAGCATTCCTGCAATGTTACTGGCTGATAAACTATATAAAAGGAGAAAAGGAGAGAGTGAAAGTCACACAAGTGAAGAATCAAGGTAAGCACAGCCATTCTATGCTGGTATTCTACACAATGCCGTTAAGGCAAAATATTGTTTTATTAATGGACAAATGACTCATTGATATAAAAAGGTAAAAGAAGGTAAAGAGTGTAAAGCTGGAGCAACATTACTGACTTCATTTGAGAAATCGGTCTAAAAGTTGGTATTCAAGGAATTTAAGCAAAAGCTGTAGAGCAATGTTTTTCCCCTGAAAACTTAAGAGTGTTCAAAGAGGAGTTACCACTAGAGGGCGTCCAAACCATTTTAGTAGTTGACTGTAATACTACACAGACACAGAGCACATGTGTATAGTCTACAGAATTTCTTTTTAATGCTAAAAAAAAAAAAGAAAAAAAAAGAAAAGAAAGACAGGGACAGTTGCTCATACTATGTAACTTTTGTAAGCAGTTTCCTGCAGCCACCCAAAGCAAAGATCTGTGCATCATGTCTTTTTCTCCCCTTTCTTTTTGCAGTAGTCACTTTCCTGGAGATAAGTGACTCACCTCACAGGAATACAGCTGTTGTGGTGGCTACTGCTGCTGCGCTGCTCTACCCACCAATATCAGTGACACACAGTTTTAACCAAAAACTGGTTGTGACTCTCCTAGAATAGTCAAAATAGAATATAAGTGGTTGTGTTTCTTGTCTCTGGCTCTAACGTCTCATATAATAGACTCGTGTGTGTGTGCGCGCGCGTGCATGCAAGTGCTGGTGCTAAGGATTGAACCCAGGAGTATTCTTCCTCTGAGCTACATTCCCATCCTTATTTTATTGTTTTGGAAATAGGGTCTAAGTTGGAGATGGCCTCCCTAAATTGCTGAGGCTGGCCATGACCCTATGATCCTCTTGTCTCGGCATCTGTGGTTCAGGGATTACAGGTGTACACCACCGTGCCTGGCTTCTCTCTGCCTGCTCACAGCTTTTTCTTAAATAGTCATTACTCACTTCTTGCTTTTTCCTACGTCACTAGATATTTTTTTTTCTTGCCAACAATGTTGAGCTCAGTGGCTGAAGACATCTCTGGCGAGAGCTACCTCATCTCCCTGCTCTTTTAATCACTGTTCAAACTCTAGCCAAGACCTTTCCAGGGCCTGGCAAAACTAGTAGAGTGAAAAAAACCTAGCTGAATGGAAGCTAGAACATCTATAAAACTTAAGTTCTTAAATTCTGCTACTCTTACATGTTGATTAAAAAAATAAACCATACCACTCAACTACCATCCTGACTTTGCTGGTGGGAACAGAAGAAAATACAAGCTGACCTCCTACTATTCAGGCTCTAAGTCTGCGTTCTTCCCTGTGTTCCAGGCTTCCAGAAGGATCAATGAAAACACTCCCAGGGCAAATGCTGGTTCCTCTGTCAGCTTACTCCTGATCCTTAGTACCTTTTTGCTACTTCTAGTCTCCAAGGAATTCCTTTTTTTTTTTTCTTGTGGTACAGGGATTGAACCTAGGGGTGGTCTACCTCCAAACTACACCCCTAGCACCCCCTTTTTTGTTTTGAAACTGAGTCTCACTAAATTGCTGAGGCTGGTCTCAAACCTGCAATTCTCCTATCTCAGATTCCCAGGTACTGAGATTTGAGGCATGGGTCACAATGCCCAACCTCTTAACTTTTATGACTGCTCATCCATGCATTGCATTTGTGTGTTACTAGGGACTGAATCCATGGGCGTTCTACCTCCGAGCTGAGAAGCCCTATTTTATTTTTTATTTTGAAACAGGGTCTTGCTAAGGTACTGAGGTTGACCTTGAACCTGTGATCTTCCTGTCTCAGCTTTCCAAGTACTGGGATTACAGGCATGTGCCACCATGCCCGGCTATATCCACACATTATTTTTTATTTTGAAACACTGTCTCACTAAGTTGCAGAGGGCCTCACTAAGTTGCTAAGGCTGGCCTTGAACCTGTGATCCTCCTGTCTTAGCCTCCCAAGTACTAGGATTATAGGCCTGTGCCACCATGCCCAGCTATGAACTTGGCAGTGTCATCCACATAGTACATGAGGAATGTTTCTCCTAGGGTTCCTATTCCATGGTATTTGGACAACTAAGAACTATTCCATGAACAAAATGCCTAAAATACACACACAGCATCTATAATTGGCTTGGGTGTAGTTCTTTAAAGAAGTTCTCTAACTGGTAAGAATCTTATATACCTAGATCTAATGTAATGAATTAAAAACTCAGTGAACTCAACTTACTGCTAGATTTCTTTGTGTGTGTGTGTGGTACTAGGAATTGAATCCAGGGGCATTCTACCTCTGAACTACAACCTCCCCCCACCCCTTTTTTTTGGAAACAGGGTTTCACTAAATTGCTAAGGGCCTCACTAAATTGCTGAGGCTGGCCTCAAACTTGCAATCCTCCTGTCTCAGTCTCCTAGGTACCACGCCTGGCTTGCTGCTAAATTTTAAAAATTATGAATGTACTTAGTAATCACCTACTATGTTCTCAAGCATTATACAACTAATGGCCTTTAGGTGGGATAGAGGGATTAAAAGGAATCTGTAAGTTGAATTCTGGTGATATTAGACATTGATTTTAACAAATTAGTATTTCCACATAGTCTACTAGGAAGGGAAGGGCATATAGCCCAGAAAAGGTATAATGGGTTAAAAGAGAAAGAGGGGACAAGCTTTGATATTCTTCTGAAATGTATAAATATATTAAGAAATAACACCTAAGAAGAAAAAAGGGAGTTAAAGAGAAAAGAAGAAGGTGGTTTGAATTCAAGAAAGGATGTTAAGATTCAAGAATATCTTGATAAATATACTAGTCCTTTATTTCTTTTTTTTTTTTTTTTTTTTTTTTTTTGCGGTACTGGGGATTGAACTCAGGGGCATTCTACCTCCGAGCTACTCCCCCAGCCTTATTTTTTATTCTTTATTTTGAAACCGGGTCTCACTAAGTTGCAGAGTGCCTCACTAGGTAGCTGAGGCTGGCCTCGAACCCGGATCCTCCGGTTTCAGCCTCCCGAATGCTGGGATTACAAGCGTGCGCCACCACGCCCGGCTCTAGTCCTTTATTTCTTAACTGGAGTTCTCAAAAAGTAATTAAAATTTATTAGAATTCAGTTATTTGGATGAATCAACTGATATAATTCTAAATGAAAATGCAATTGTAGTTTTATATGATACAAGTGGTTTGCCTCTTAAGGGAGAATCTTATTTTTTGTGTGTGTGTGTGGTACTGGGGATTGAACCCAGAGGCATTCTACCTCCGAGCTATGCCCCTAGTCCTAATTTTTATTCTTTATTTTGAAGCAGAGTCTCACTAAGTTGCAGAGGGTCTCACTAAGTAGCTAAGGGTGGCTGCGAACCCATATCCTTCCGTTTGAGCCTCCCAAATACTGGGAATACAAGCAT
Organism: Graphiurus murinus; assembly: GCA_004027655.1. Classification (NCBI taxonomy): domain Eukaryota; kingdom Metazoa; phylum Chordata; class Mammalia; order Rodentia; family Gliridae; genus Graphiurus; species Graphiurus murinus. The sequence goes on along the minus strand of PVLC010004013.1, from coordinate 60,079 downwards.
GCATAACCATGCCTGGCTAGGGAGAATCTTTATTTGCTTTTATGTTATTGCAGTAGTATTCAAATTGTGAGTCTCCAATTTAACAAGTACACCTAAGAAACTATCAAATAGCGATTAAAGAGGTATTTCTGTAGATCTGCTTTACTGTTCAAAGACATGTAAGATAAAGGCTTGTGGCAAAGAAACGGTTGTAAATCACTGAATTTTCCTGAATGAAACAAAGGGTAAAGAAAAAAACTAAGTGACCGTTATGAGGTGCGTCAGGAGAACCACATCACCCCTCGCTGGCCCAGGAGTGACGGCTTACATACTCACCTTCTCCACAGGGCAACGAATGGCTGTGCCGACACGAACCCTGTCTTCTCGCCCCCTGCGGCCCTAAACATGGGGGCTTTCCAGTAGAGAGGACAGCCGCAGACCTGCAAATACAACGGACACAGAGTGAGAGGCAGTGGAGGAGGGGTCTCTCTGGCTTTTACCCTTCGTACCCAGAGGACAGACAGGCCCTTGGTGGACACGACTGGGGCACAAGCGAATGTATAAACTAGAGTAGACTCAGAGAGAGACAGAGGGGAATTAAAATAAGAGGATTACCTGTTTAGGTGAAGAAAATGGAGAGACATTTAGCTTTTTTCCAGATTAATTTATAGGATTTTCCCCCACCCTGAGAGTAAAAAAACCAGCCTCCCTGGTGCCACCCTTCCATCAAACATTTCCACCTTCTAGAAAGAGAAAGGACTATCATGTCTGCAGGTGCCTTCCATTCCTCGAGCACAGACGTACAGTCAGCTTCATTACTGGGCCGCTGCCTTCATTCTCCTCTGCCTTGTTATTGTGTCCCAGGTTGAGGAAGAACTAGAAAACCGGAGGCTGCTCGACCGACTGACCGACCGACCGACCAGCTGAGCACAATGGCAGAAACTTCTTGCATCTTGCTTAAAGATATTTTTATTATTCTTATTAAATACAGGATCTATTAAGCCCTTGTTGTTCTACAAAGGAAAGACTCTTCTTTGGAGGTGGAAGAGATGTAAATCCACCCTAAGTTTAGGTCATACATTTCTAAACTTATTGGCTTACCATCCCCTTTTCTTCCTTCCTTTCTTTCTTTTTTTTTTTTCTTTTGGTGATCCTGGGAATTGAAGCCAAGGGTATTCTACCTCTGAGCTACCCCCCAAACCTTTTGTTTGTTTTGAAACAGGGTCTCACTGGGTATGCTGAGAGTATCATCGTGTTGCTGAGGCTGGCTTTGAACTTGCAATCCTCCTGTCTCTACCTCCCAAGTACTGAGATTACAGGTGTGTGCCACCATGCCTGGCTTACCACCCTCTTTTTTTTTTTTTTTTTGCAGTACTGGGGATTGAACTCAGGGGCGTTCTACCTCTGAGCTATACCCCCAGCCCTATTTTTTATTCTTTATTTTGAAACCGAGTCTCACTAAGTTGCAGAGTGCCTCACTAGGTAGCTGAGGCTGGCCTCGAACCTGGATCCTCCAGTGTCAGCCTCCCGAATGCTGGGATTACAAGCGTGCGCCACCACACCCGGCTACCACCCTCTTTTCAAAAAAGAAATTCTGAGTCCCCAGTCCCCGCCCTGGGCACTCTCACTGCCCCTGCCCAACTGCTCCCCAGGCCACAGTTACAGCTCCTCCCCACTGCTCCAGCATCCTTCCCCGGGGAGGAGGAGCGGTGGCAGCACTGACTTTGGGAATCGTGATTAGGTGAAGTCGATCCGGTGTGAGGCCCCAGTGCACAGGAGCCCCATGGGAACCTGCAGAGCATCCAGTCTGACATTCGGTACCCGAGAGACTGCCCGAGACTGTGTAAGGCTCATACTAGGGATGAGGATATGGAAAGCAAAATTCAAGCCAAGGGAGGTAAGGACAGAGAAGAAATAAGAGGTTGCCACCACCAGCACCACTAAAGCATGTTTTGCAAGCAGAGCAGAATTGAAGATTTCTTAAGTCCAGAGGTTGAGTACCTCTACTGAGATCAAGAACAAGGGAAAGTATCGCTTAGCAACGACGTGGTTTTGTTTACTGTATCAGTTATGATCGCTAAGGTACAAAGCTCACAATGAATGTACGATGGGTGGGTAAACTGTCAAATCCACCGTCCCCAATCCCAGGCCCTTCTTTCATGCAGAATGGGTTGCCGGGGAGAAGCTTTTAGATAGCTTTAGTAAGCGGCTATTGGCAACTGGTAGGGCAGCTGAAAGAATTCTATACTATGGAGGTGGGGGAGCCGCAAACAGAAAACACAGGGAGAGACTGGCACTGGCTTGCCAAAGGGCTTGAAACTTCCACCACCAGAGTCACTCATGAATTTTTCAGAACTGGAAGGGGTCAGAAAGCTTCTGCCTCAGCCTGGGGAAACAGTCACCAGCCTCAGCTGAGACCAGCCTCGGCTAAGTGTGCTTATCATCGCCACTGGGGCAGCGTTCACTCCTTTGGATGAAGGTATTTTCTCCAGAAGACTCCCCTTAAAATGTACATGTGTCAGCTCCTCAGGAGTAACAAGTCACCAAGACAACAGCACACAAACTTATCATGACCCAAGATACACACTGAAAATGTTTTAAAGTAGACTGGAAACGTTCAGTGCTTCCTTTTTCTTTTTTTAAAAATACCTTAATTTGCTGTATTGTAATTCTATATTGTACTGGGATACAGAAAGTTCAGTTTTCTGATAGTGGGGTACCCTACCTACCCAAGTGGTGTGGCATGAGAGTATCAGGCCCTTGAAGAAAATGCCAAAGGAAAACAACGGTGAGAGCAGTGGGTGGAAGGGCTGTGGCCGTTACACTTTGACCATTTTTTGCACAATGCATGGCTGGCCTGCATATACTAAAAAATCAAGGAATTAAGACAAAGGGAGCCAGGAGATCAATAAACTAAAAAATAGCAATATTAATCTGAAAGCTACAGACCTATTATTAACACATGAAAAAACAAGCCAGCGAGAAGACTTTGTTGTTTTTTTTTTAAACCAAGGAATAAGATGGATGACAAGCGGGAATACACAGGGAAATACAGAAAACGGGTTTAGGAAGCTCAGGGTTAGACTTTAGAGGAAGCGAGAGTTGGCGTATGGTAACCAAAGCCATTTCGGCAAAGAAAGCTTGACTAACCTACAAACCGATCTAAGTATGGGCCCCAACATGAAGAACGAAAGCAAGGTTGTCAAGTGATAAACACAGGTGATTACCACTGCTGGTAAAGTTCTGTCGACATTTTCAAGTGTCTCACGCCTGCTGTTTCATTTACTCCCCACAGGATCCCCACACAGAAGAGGGCAGGTATGTTTATCCCATTTTGCAGAGGAAGTAGTTCAGGGACAGCTGCCTTAGGGGCCGTGGGCGCAGCAAGTCAGGATGGTGCTACATCATTGGAAGAGCGGAGCTGGGGGCTGTACATGGTTCCGAAGAGTTTTATTCTTTTTCTTCAACTCTCTACTAGAGGATAATTCTCCATGACAAGTCCTCTGGCTCAGTCCCTAACAAATGCTTTTCTTTCTCTTGTTTGGTTTCTGTTTCTAAACTACTTTCATCTCTCTTAGGTTCTATTAATTTCTTCTCCATCATCACCTAATGCTGTGGGAAAAAAAAAAAGCCAGGCGTGGTGGCGCACACTTGTAATCCCAGCATTTGGGAGGCTGAGACAGGAGGATCCGGATTCGAGGCCAGCCTCAGCTACATAGTGAGGCACTCCACAACTTAGCGAGACCTGGTTTCAAAATAAAGAATAAAAAATAGGGCTGGGGGTACAGCTCAGAGGTAAAATGCCCCTGAGTTCAATCCCCAGTACCACACACACACACACAAAAAAGTGCAAACTACGTACTAAGAATTGAACCAGACGTGGGGCACTGGGCTTCTAGGGCTGTCTGAGGTCTAATATGAATGTAGTAAACTGCACCAACGGATGCAGATTTTACAAACACGGTTTTCTCTGCACTTAAATATAGCCTAAAAAGCTGGGCATGATGGTGCACGCCTGTAATCCCAGTACTTAGAGGCTGAGCCAGGAAGATCACAAATTCATGGCCAGCCTCAGCAACTTAGCAAGAACCTTAGCAATTCAGCAAGATCCTGTTTCAAAATAAAAAATAAAAATAGGGCATGGGGTTTAGCTTGGAGGTAGAATGCCCCTGGGTTCAATACCCAGTATAACAAAACAAAACAACAGAACAAAAACTAGCCTAAAAAAATAAAATACTTAGGAATAATTTAACCATTGTAGACTTCTACAGTGAAAATTATAAAGCACTCAAAAAAGAAAATGAAGATCTTAGCCAGGCATGTGGCATATGCTTGTAATCCTAGCACTGGGGAGGCTAAGCCACGAGGATTGCAGGTTCACGATCAGCCTCAGTAACTTAGTGAAGCCCTCTTCAACTTAGTGAGACTCTATTTGTTTCAAAATAATAAATAAAAATAGGGCTGGAGGTATAGCTTGGAGGTAGAACACCCCTGGGTTCAATCCCCAGCACACCCCCGCCAACACACACACACACACACACACACACACACACACACACACAATGAAGATATGACGATTTGAGAAGATGGAAAGACCTCCCATACTCTTGGATAGAAAGAATAAATATTCTCAAAATGGCAATTCTAACATAAGCAATCTATAGATTCAATGCAATCCCTATTAAAATACCAATGCCATTCTTCACAGAGCTAGAAAAAGCAGTCCTTAAATTCATATGGAAAAACAGAAGAAGCCCAGCATGGTGGCACATGCTTGTAATCCCAGCATTCGGGAGGCTGAGATCGGAGGATCCGGGTTCGAGGCCGGTCTCAGCTACCTAGTGAGGCACTGCGCAACTTAGCGAGACTCGGTTTCAAAATAAAGAATACAAAATAGGGCTGGGGGTGTAGCTCGGAGGTAGAATGCCCCTGAGTTCAATCCCCAGTACTGCAAAAAAAAAAAAAAAAGAAAAAAAAAAAAGAAAAAGAAAAACAGAAGACCCAGTACAGCCAAAGCAAGTCTCAGCAACAAGAGCCATGCTGGAGGCACGGCAATATCTGATTTCAAACTATACCACAGAGCTAGAGTAATGAACCCTTATGGGCGGGCACAAAAACAGACACATTGACCAATGGAACAGAAGATGCAGAAACAAATCTTTATCACTTGTAACCAGTTGATTTTTGACAAAGGTGTCAAAACAACACCGTGGAGAAAAGATCAGCCTCTTCAAAAAATGGTGTTAGGAAAACTGGTATCCATTTGTAGAGGAATGGAAGTAAGCCCTAATCTTTCACCCTGCACAAGAGTCAATTCAAGATGGATAAAAGACCTAGAAGTTAGACCAGAGACTTCACAATTACTAGAAGAGGGCACTGGTAGAGACTTCTTCAGTAACATGCCCAAAGCTCAGGAAATATAAACAAGAATTAACAAACGGAATGACATTAAGTTAAAAAGATTCTGTGTAGCAAAGGAAACAAGAGCCTGCTAAGTGAGATTAGCTAGACTCAGAAAGCGTAGGGTTGAGCCGGGCATGGTGGCGCACGCTTGTAGTCCCAGTACTTGGGAGGCTGAGACTGGAGGATCCAGGTTCACGGCCAGCCTCAACTACCTAGTGAGGCCCTCTGCAACTTAGTGAGACCCTGTTTCCAAATAAAGAATGAAAAATAGGGCTAGGGGAGTAGCTCGGAGGTAGAATGCCCCTGAGTTGAATCCCCAGTACAAAAAAAAAAAAAGGAAAGTGAAGGGTTGTAGTTTTTTCTCATATGTGGAAGCTAGAGAGAAACTGGGAGACAAAAGGGCTTGAGGTAAATGAAGAGGATTCCAAAAGAACAGAGGAAGAGGATTCGGGGAGGGAGGTGTGTGGGAAAAGAGGCCGGCGAGGGAGGCAGTTCAGATCATGCTACTGCTTACAACAAGTTATCAGTACCAGCCTCAGCACCGTGTACAGGGAGCGGGAGGGAGCGGCAGGGAGCAGGGTGGATCGAAGCGGAACCCCAGGGCTGTGTGTGTGCTTGAGTTTCTATCTAACCTCACTACAGTGTAAAATTACAACGCACCAACAGAAGTACGTTAAAGACAGAAAACAAAACAAAACAGAACAACAGATCCCAGTCTTAATGGCTACGCGTGAAATGCCACTAAGATGAGGCTGCACACTGAAACTGGCTTCCAGAAAGCTTCATCAACCAAGAACATTCACTCACTGCTCTCTCCTCCCCTGCCACCTTCCAGAGAGCTTCATCAACCACAGGACACTCATTTATGCTCTCTCCTCCCCTGCCACCTGTCCTAAGCGCAGGGGACACAGCTCCCTACCTCGTGGCAAAAGTGAAGAACGCTGAAGATAAGCATGATGTGGTGGGTACATACAGACTGTGATAACCAAGTAAAAGCTGGATTAAATGAAAACTGGCTAAATGGAAGATATGATTACATAAACTTTTAAAAATAAATGGTTTTAAGAATAAAGAGGCAGTGGTCGTGGTGGTGCATGCCTGGAACCCCAGTACTTGGGAGCCTGCGACAGGAGGATTGCAAGTTCAAGGCCAGCCTCAGCAACTTACGGAGACGCTCAGCAATTTAGACAGATCTTGTTTCAAATTAAAAAAAAATAGGCTAGGGGTGTAGCTCAGAGGTAGAATACCCCTGGTTTTAATCCCCAGTATCCTCCCTACACACACACACACACACACACACACACACGGCAAAATCTAATAAAATGAACTGACACAGCAATAAAAAACAAAACACAGAACATTTAAGCAACTTTTGAGGTCATTTTACATACATTCTCATTTTTATATGCGATGCTTGTTTTAACTTCCTAAAGGTAGAGACGGTTTACTTTGTTACTTAAGCTGTTAAGGTCTAAGCAATGAATGGAAAGGCTGGCATCCTTGAATGGAATTTATGGCGATAATCAAGTATAATTCAGACAAGTTAATCAGTCACATATATAAAAAATGGCTATTATGCCACGTATTAGGTAGAAATAGTAAATTGTTATGTAAATGACTTACTTGGCTAAACAGAGTTTTGTATTTTTGGGCACTTTTCCATGTTGTAGGAGTCCACACTGGCAGTTTTCCCAGACACCATGTATGGACTGATCCTCAGTGCTGTACGTCACCGGTGAAGTATTTCTTCTTGCCCCCCACCCAGGGCCTGCTCTGCCTCGACTACACTTCCCCTGCCTTTAAGCGCGCTGCCTCCTTCTTGTTCAATGTGCGGCATGCTAGTGAGCCTCTGAGCAGGGAACGGGTCCAGCCGCTACACTACAGGGTGAGAGGACCGGGCCAGGAGGACGCGGAGGTGCAGGGAAGAGAGGTCCTCAGCTAGAGGCTGTGGACACTCGGAGGAAGAGGGTCACCGCAGAGGACCTCTACTCAAGACAGGTAGGCAGTAGGTGAGAGAGAGGCACTCACCACCCGGTGGACCCTCCAGACACACCGACCCCACTTCACACCAGGGAACCCCACCTTAGTCTGCCAAGTGACTCCTTATCGCCTACCTGAGCATCCCGTGAGACGTCCTCTTTTACAAAAATTGTTCCCATGCTAGAAATACCCACTTGGCATTTGTGCAGTTTGCATGTGATAAAAAATATTCTGGAATGTCCTAAATTTTAATGGCAAATGCCAACAGATTGGGTGGGGTGTCAAGGGAGCCCTGTTTTATATAAACTTTCCTGTTAACCACAACCAATCCAGAAGCAACAGTTACTTGTTGTGGACAACAATTGCTTCTTCCTGTCCTAAAGCTCTTCCTGCTTCGCACCACCCCACTCTTCTTATCTAAAGCCAATGCAGGTTACAGTGCTTTCCTCCTCCAAAGGTCATACAAAATGTTCTTAGCTCTGGGGCAGTGGGCAAGTTCCAGCTACTACCTACCCCACCTGTGGCTGTTCCTTGAACTTGTCTGAGGACCTAGCTGTGTACTTTTCTGGCTGCAACTATAGTGGCTCAACAAACCCTTTCATTTCGGAGATCCCCTGGTTCTCAAGGGGTTTGGTTTAATACATGTTACCTCCAAAAGTAGATTTTACTCATCCTGGCTAAATTTTATATTTTGAATTTAGGTCCATAGTGCCAGCCCATTCAGAGAATTTACTGTGTTGATTCTTTTTTTTTTTTTTTTTTTTTTTTTTTTTTTTTTTTTTTTTTTTTTTTTTTGCGGTACTGGGGATTGAACTCAGGGGCATTCTACCTCCGAGCTACACCCTCAGCCCTATTTTTTATTCTTTATTTTTGAAACCGAGTCTCACTAAGTTTCGGAGTGCCTCACTAGGTAGCTGAGGCTGGCCGCGAACCCGGATCCTCCGGTCTCAGCCTCCCGAATGCTGGGATTACAAGCATGCGCCACCACGCCCGGCTCACTGTGTTGATTCTGTCATTTAATAAAATGGGCATCTCTCAAAGAACTGGGCAAGTAAACCCTGAATGCCCTGGAAAGGGAACTTGTCCTTTACGTGGATGATTATTGATAGGGAGTTAGTTAATGTTAGTGTATGTTCAGGGAGATAACATATATACAAGTAGCGCCATTGCCGGAAGTTAGAGAATCTGTTTCCTGACATAAACCGTAAGTAAGAGTGGAAGCAGGTAAGTTCTTATTTCTGGAATGAAAGACTTTGTAAGAAAAGGATCAATAAGCAAGTTCTAAAATGGGGAGGTGGTGAAGAGAGAGAATAAAAAAAAAAGAATTCCTTTAAAATCACTCCAGTTACAAACCATTTAATAGCAACCTAGCTGGGCACAGTGGCACATGCCTGTAATCCAGTACTTTGAGGCCAGCCTCAGCAACCTAGTGAGGCCCTCCACAACTTAGTGAGACTCTGTTTCAAAACAAAAAGTAAAATAGGGCTGGGGGTGTAGCTTAGAAGTAGAAAGCTCCGGGTTCAATCCCCAGTGAGAGGGAGAGGGGGAGAGAGAGAGAGAGAGACAGAGAGACAGAGAAAGAGAAAGACACACACACACACACACACACACACACACACACACGTAATAAAAGCACATAAATGCTCTGTGAGGTCAGAGTTAGGGGAAAGGCTGAAACATTTTAACAGTGCTAATGGGTATACCATTTTGTTTTACGCCATCCTATTCCAGATTAGCTTTAGCTAGTGTGGAGGCACATGCCTGTAATCCCAGTACTTGGGAGACAGGAGGGTCACAGGTCTGAGGCCATCACATGGTAACTTGGTGAGACTGCGCTTCAAAATAAAAAATGAAAAGCATGAGGGATATAGCTCAGTGGTAGAATTTTTCTTTAGTTTTTCGGAACCCAGGACACTTGGTGGTCTTCAAATAACTGATCAAAGTATGGGCCAAAGACTTAATACTCCTGTTCTCTAATTAAAAGGATAATACTTGGAGGAAAATGATGTGTTTATCTAAAAGATTCTCTCTTTCCTTGTCATAAAGCCTCTTGTACCCCCACCAGTCCTTGAGTAAGTTCTCTGATTTCCTGCTCACCAACTGCCATCTCCCAGTACTGGTTTCTGAGTGGTGAACAAGAGGCTTGGGTTTGTTATCACTATGACCGGAATGGAGGGACTTCTCCAAAAAGACAAGATAGCAGCTAGACCTTCAAAATGATGTGGTGGAGGTTGGCAGGAGTTGGAAACCCATGTAGGAGCAGAGCTAGGAGCCCAAATGTAGAGGTGCGCCGGTGAGGGCCAGGCTTACGCAGGAAACAGTGTTAGGCAGGTTTGGGGCCCGAGTGTGGAGGCTCTGGGGTGCCAAGAAGAGAAGTTGGATTTTAACCCGAAGAACAGCAGTTTTCAAGCTTTTTAACAGTCCTCCCCCAAGCGGGGGCTCTTTAAAGCAGAAGTGTGCAGGGGTCTTGAGCACGCACTGCCGCTTGTTCTCCTGCTTGCCTCCGAGCGATCCTTAGCCACTACACCCTCAGCCTCTTGAGGCACAGCCTAGAACCACTGATAAAGTCTGAGCTACAAAATAGCACAAATATACACGCACGATACAAACCAAACCAAACCAAACCCTGCTACAGAGGGTGAGAGTTCCTGGATACTGCTAAACTGAGGATTTCTATGATCAACTATAATCTGATAGTCACGTTCAGTATTATTCTTGGAGGAAGAAGGAGGTACAGAATCCAACTATAGCAATCCTGACATTAGTGAGCTTAATTTTTTTTGTGGTGCGGTACTGGGGATTGAACCCAGAGGCATACTACCTCCAAGCTACACCCCCAGGCCTATTTTTTATTCTTTACTTTGAAACATGGTCTCACTAGGTTGTAGAGGGCCTCACTAAGTAGCTGAGGTTGGTCGTGAACCTGAGATCCTCCTATTTCAGCCTCCCAAGTACTGGGATTACAAGCGTGCACCACCACGCCTGGCTTAAAATTTTAAATTAAAAGCAGCAGTTGGGTATATTAGAGAGTACCAAAGATGTGCTTCCCAGCATCATACTCACTTATTTCAGTACTGATATGGCCTAATGGCTCCTTGTCTAACTTCACAGAAGAGTAATAATCAGTGGATGAGAACAAAAAAGAGACTCCTATTCAACACAAGGAACAGCTTTCTAACAAACTGGCTCTTTAATGTGGAACAGGCTACTTGGCAAGGTAGTAAGCTTTCAGTCACTGAAAGCATTCAATTAGAGACTGTATTTATGAGTTGAAAATGTCTTAGAAGGAACTCCTATATTAAATAATGAGAGATTGGATTGGAATACCACTAAGGTTTTTTAAAACTTAAGAGTTTCATGAAATAGAACCATCGCTAGAGAGCTATCAAGATCAAGTCACTTTTTTCAACATAGAAAAAAATCCCCTACACATGCTTAAAACCAGACAGCAAACGGGCAGTGAAGAGGGGAATGTTGGGACTGCAAGAGAAAAGAAAAAGAGAAAATTAATCATTTACTAGTTACATTACCTTTGCAATTTTCCCCATTTCATAAATGTCTGCTTTCTGGTCTTCAATATCCATGAAGGCAGCTTCAATTCTGCTTAGCGTCTGCTCGTGGTTACTGCAGGTATCTGGGAGTCCTTCAGGAAAGTAGAACTGTGGAATGTGTACGGGCAACGGTGCGTTCACCACCTTATTCACAGCAGGAGCAGGAGAGAGGGGTTGGGGACTGCTTGGAAAGGTGGCTGGAGGTGGAAGTGGTGTTTCAGGTTTCTTTTCTGGTTTATTTTGAATCTGGAAGAAAAATATGATTATAAGACACAAAAATTCAAACCAGTATACCAGTATATATATATATGTATTTTGATAATCCTCACCAGTAATAGGAACTTGTGTATAAACACAAAAACCCCACAATTAGTTACTTTACTTTTTAGGATGCTAAGCATGTTTCTAGGGAATGCTTTCTATATTAAATAAATGAATGTATTAATTACCTACCAATACTTAAGTTTATACAGATTTATGCTTTAAATTTCCTGCAGTTTATTTTCCCCTCAATCAGTTGGCAGACATTTCTAAACACTCAAAGAGCAATGTTGACAAGTAGTCTTAGTCTGCTGGAACTAGACTAGATTAGTGTGTTCTTTTTGAAGACTGTTTTTGTTCTGCCTCTCTTGCAGTTGGCAGAAATGGCATGCTCTTTTTAAACACAGCGGGGCTACTTTTACTTTCTTTTCTTGTTTTAACTTTGCTGAGGTGGAATCACTATGAATCTCTGATTCTGAGAAAAATCTTTTCTATGAAAATCAAAGCATTCTAGTTCTGGCTGATTTACCTGCCATTAGGAACATGCCATTTCCCCCAGGATACACATTTATCTCATTTTTGGTGTACACTAGCAAGGACCATGGTCGTTAACTTCACCATAACCAAACTTCCTTTACAGTTACTTAACTCATTTATAGTTTATAGCCTTCCTTTTTCCAGTGGGGATGTGATGTGGTATACCATAGAGATATACAAAAGACAGTAAAAAGGCAGTGCGGATAAGCCAGGTGTAGTGGTGCACACATGTAATCCCAGCACTTGAGAGGCTGAGACAGGAGGATTGCAGGTTTGAAGACAGCCTCAGCAATGTAGCGAGACTCTCAGCAATGTAGCAAGACCCTGTTTCAAAAAGACAAAAAGTAAAAAGGGCTAGGTATGTAGTTTAGAGGTAGAATGCCCCTGGGCTCAATTTCCAGTGCCCCCCCAACACACACCAAAAAAAAAAAAAAAAAAAAAAAAAAAGAGAGAGAGAGAGGACAGATAGACAGATAGATGGACAGGAGAAAAAGAGGCAATGGGGAAGCGACTGGGAGATTGATCTAACTCATGAAGAAAAAGGGATGGCACACCATCATGATTCAGGTAGGGATTTATTTATTGAGTTCTGAAATTTCTAGCAAAAGAAGTAAAAATGATTGCATTAAGATTTTTAGAGTGCTAATTCTTACTCTTAATTAATGGCCAAGTTATCCATCAAAGCTCATGAGCATGGCACCGTATTAGATGCCACCTAAAGTATGAAAGACAGACATGGCTGTTTAAATTCACTGTGATGACAGCATTACGTAAACATTCTCCTTCCTTAAATTACCCTCGTGCCATCCCTAAAGTCTGAACAACAACCTCACGTTAAGCAACAGCGAAGGGAGAAACAGCGCAGAGAAAAGTGATGCCAATAAAACATGAAAAACTCAACAGAAAACAGCGATGATTTACTAGTCTGCCACCTCAGGAAAGTTACTTAATCTTTTGGTTTCAGTAATGAAACAAATTATAACCTTTCCTTGGAACATTATTGTGAGAACTTAAGGAAATTATAGAAAGTTATGTGGGCAAAATGTTCCAGATACTGCTGGACACAGGTCTGTCCTCATGAATGAAAATGACTGACAAAGCCAAATGGTGGGGGTTCTTCATATTTTAAATTATGCATAATTTGGCACTGTCTTTCAGAGTCAATAATAAATGACCGCTTTCATTTGTAAAGCAATTTAAAGTTTACAAATCACTTCTGATTAAAGAAATTGATTATCTTAGTAAACACTTTCCCCTGCCTTAAGGCTAAAACTGTAAATATTATCATATAGTTCTATGAGTCAAAAAGGGTAGAAAGTATTCTTAAAATTCTAAAATAAGGCACTGATCTTCAGAGGCTTTACCTAGGTCACTTATATTACTGCCACTTCCTTTCCATTATTTTATGTAGAAAAAGGTTTGTGAGACTATACGTATACAATCATAAAAATTCTTTATTTCCCAGCTGGGCCTGGTGAGGCATGCATGTAATACTAGTACTTGGGTGGCTGAGCTAGGAGGATCACAGGATTGAGGCCAGCCTCAGCAACTGAGCAAGACTCTCAGAAACTTAGACCCTGTTTCAAAATAAAAAGGGCTGGCTGGGCATGTAACTCAGAGGTAGAATGCCTCTGGGTCCAATCTCCAGTACTCCCCAAATTCTTTGTTTCCCCAAAATATTTTCCATAGTATGATGTCAGGGCAATTACAGACACAAAGGTAAGATGATGGGTGCCAGTGGGGATGAACACACACCAGTGAGGAAACTTTTTAGAACAAAATCGTCAATGTTAATTCTCTGCTGAGTTTGCTTTGACAGATTAAGTGACATTCAGAACAAACACTGACTATCTGTCAAAGATTTTAGTTGAATGAGAATACACTTGACTATATACTATTCTATTCCTCTATTATGCTTTTCTTTGTGTACTTCTTTTTTTTTTTTTTTTGCGGTACTGGGGATTGAACTCAGGGGCATTCCACTTCCGAGCTATATCCCCAGCCCTATTTTTTATTCTTTATTTTGAAACCGAGTCTCGCTAAGTTGCGGAGTGCCTCACTAGGTAGGTGAGGCTGGCCGCGAACCCGGATCCTCCAGTCTCAGCCTCCCGAATGCTGGTATTACAAGCGTGCGCCACCACGCCCAGCCTTTGTGTACTTCTTAAGAGAGAAATTCACTGATTGGCAAATATTTCTTAATTCACCAGTTAATTCCATATTTAATAAAATTGATCATATATATGTATATGTCTATTTTTGGCACTACAGATTGAACTCAGGGGCACCCAACCTCTGAGCTATACCCCCAGTCCTGTTTTATTTCTTACTTTGAAACAGGGTCTTGTTAAATTGCTGAGGCTAGACTCGAACTTGCAATCCTGTTGTCTCAGCCTCCCAAGTACTGGGATTACACGCATACAACACTGAACCCGGCTCTGATTATAATATTTAAAAGGAAAATGATATAAAAAGAATGTGCTAATTTTGAATTTTTGGGTATATCAATTTACCTTCCACTGAGTTCAACAGGAGGCATATAATTTAAACCTTAAAGCAGTGTAATAAAACTGACCCTTTATAAACATTATAGAATAAAACCTAGTAATACAAATCTTGCCAGATTAGTGGCAAGTTTGACATTTGCTCACTTTGAATAAAGCGTTTCTGTCCAATACAGGAACAACATTAAAAAGAGGAAGCTGGGTAAAATCTCAATTTCCCATTTCAGTCTTTCCCTATCAGCACAGTATCGTTCACATATTCATTCCGAAGAAGAGGATCCTTACACCATCATATCACTGGAGCATTTCCAATACTTGACCATTTTTGATCTACGGGGATAGGGGGCAGAGAAAGGCAGACAGACAGGAAGGAAGGAATTTCATATAGCTCACTCAAAGTAATCTGAAATTATTCTAGCTATGAATAATTTCAGATTATTTGGGTATAGTCAGAATAACTATGAATCTATGGCTAGAACTGGATGGCCAGCATTTGTACAGCCTTTTTTTGGTGTGTATGTGTGTGGTACTGGGGATTGAACCCAGAGACATTCTACCTTTGAGCTATACCCTCAGCTTGATTTTATTTCTTATTTGGAAACAAAGTCTCACTAGGTTGATTAGGCTCATTACTTGCTGAGGCTGTCCTCAAACCTGCGATCCTCCTGTCTCATCCTCCCGAGTCCTGGGATCACAAGCGTGTGCCACCACGTCCAGTTTTGTACTGCCTTTAATTTGCACTGTACTCAACGTAGGCAACTTGTGTGATAAGACACTCACCGTAAGGTTGTAATCAAGAAAGAAGGGACTCTGCAAAGTAGTCTTTCAGAAATCATTCAGTCTCAGTTTGCTGAGGGAAGACTTTTTTTTTTTTTCGTAATTTAGAAAATTGCCATCCCTTGTTATCTACAATATATACAGTATATTAAAAACATACATAATTGTCTACATGTAAAATACTTCTGCCTTCAAAAGTATTGCCAGAATAAATATTCTTTTTTAAACAAATACTTATTACTAGCCAGGCATGGGGGCACATGCCTGTAATCCCAGTACTGGGAGGCTGAGACAGAAGGATCACAGGTTTGAGGACAGTCTCAGGAACTCAGTGAGACTTTCAGCAACATAGGGAGACCTTGCTTTAAAACAAAAAATAAAAAGAGCTGAAGGTGTGCCTCTGTGTTCAATCCCTAGTACCACACATAAAAACAACAACAACAAAAAACTCATCACTGATATAAGTATGTTAATATAGTTTACTAATTCAAAGTACAAACATCTTTTAACACAGAAGTTTGAATTTCTCAAATATTTCTATTAAAAATGTTAGTATTTTCTGGCTAATTTATAAAATATTAGCTAAGTGGTATTTATTGTCTCTAAAACTAGATTCCCTCTCTACAAGAGAAAAATGTGAGTACTGTACTCCAGGTCCAGAAGGTCTATTTTTAAACCTGTTGGAATCCCTCTACAAATAGCTTTCTGCAAATAGCTGAAGAGAGGACACCGATTAATTCCTTGATCTAATATCAAGATACAAGCAAGCTATAAAATTATTTGTGTTAGTTCACTGGTTAGTTTTATTAGTAATAAAATTATTTTAAAAGAAACATCCAAGTTCCAAACCTGTGTCTGCTGAAATGACTTTAGCCGCTTCTTAAACCGTGACGGGAGAACAAAATCACAGCCCCTGGCCAAGAAAGCTAACTCCCCCCTCAAATCCGGGTCCCTTCGTAAAGAGGTTTCCTTGATCATCATCCTTGAAAAGTGTACGTCTACTTCGAAAGTGTCCAGCACACTTCTGAAGGCAGATTTAATGAGCTGCCAATCTTGTCAGGTAGAAGGTAGTGCTTTTCTTCTTATTTCCCAAAGAAATTCAATTCAAGCATTGTGCGCTCCCAGTCTCCAAGGACCACAGTCCAAGCTTGTCCTGACGTGCAGCTGGCTCCCAAGTGCAACCTGAGGCTTCCAATAGCTGCTCATAATTTCCCAGTGGGAACAGCCTCCAAAGGGCCCGCTGCTCCTTGTAGGTAGCTGTATGCCAAATAGACCTGCACACACCGAGAATGCAGAGCCTTCTGGGAAAGGAAGCTCCCACTACTCCAAGCACCAAAGTTAGAAACATTACAGCTGGACCCAGAAATAGCAGCTTCTCAGATAATGCTAACTTCTTGAACTCAGAGAATGGGAGGTGTCAATCTACAGAAATCAGGTCCTCCCCAAACTAGAGGGAAAAAATGTGTAGAAGTTGCTTTTTCTACTTAATATTTTATGAAAAAACAACAAGCAAAACTTTAAATTTGAAATTATTACTTTAAGAAGAGTATTTATTTATTTATTTATTTATTTTCTGTACTGGGGATGGAAACCACGGGCATTCTACCTTTGAGCTACACCTCCAGCCCTACTTTTTATTCTTTATTTTGAAACAGGTTCTCACTAAGTTGCAGAGGGCCTCACTAAGTAGCTGAGGCTAGCCAGGAACCTGTGATCCTCCTGTCTCAGTCTCCCAAGTACTGGGATTACAAGCCTGTACCACCAAGCCCGGCTTAAGAAGCATTTTTAACTTCAAATGTTCAAAATCCTCCAGATCTTTCTAGTTGAAATATGGAGAAAAACAGAAATTTTCACCCTTAAATGGCAAATTAAATGGTAATTTACAATGAGATCTGTTGGTTTCAGATTTTAATTTTTTTTTTTTAAAGAGAAGACTAGCTGGGTGTGGTGGTTTACGCCTCTAATCCCAGTACTTGGGAGACTGAGACAGGAGGATTGCAGGTTTGCAGCCAGCCTCAGCTACTTAGTGAGGCCCTCTGCAACTTAGTGAGACCCTGTTTCAAAATAAAGACTGAAAAATAGGGCTGGGGGTGTAGCTTAGAGGTAGAATGCCCCTGGGTTCAATCCCTAGTACCGCAAAAAAAAAAAAAAAAAAAAAAAAAAAAAGAGAGAGAAGACTGTCATTAAGCATACTTTTTGAGATAATTATGGTTATATTTTGAAAACAGATTGTAAAAAGTGTCAAGAAACTCAAGCAACTGAATGCCATAAGAAAGTTTCAGATACATATGAATGATATATGGTTAAAATACGGATACAAAAGATGATCAAATAATAATGACACACTACATCTTAAATTTATGTGACTTTTTTCCTTTGAGGAACTTCAAAGAAGTCATCTTTATTTTGAAACAGGGTCTAAGTTGCAGAGGGCCTCACTAAGTAGCTGAGGCTGGCTGCAAACCCGTGATCCTCTGGTTTCAGCCTCCCAACTACTGAGATTAAAAATATGTGCCACCACGCCCAGCTAGATTTTTTAGTTTAAAACAGGGCCTTGCTAAGCTGCTGAGGGGCTCACTAAGTTGCTGAGACTGGCCTCAAACCTATGATCCTCCCATCTTAGCCTCCCAAGTATTGGGATTAGAGGCATGCGCTGCCATGCCTAGCTAGCATATTTTAAACATTGTACTAATTTCATTATTTACATGCGAATCAAGTACTTTTTCATGTTTTAGATTTCAATATTTATTTTCAATCAATCCTATCATCCCATCTATTTTCTAGTCCTAGAAAACAAAACACATATTCTAAAAAACAGAAAAAAAAATAGTTTACAACCTTCTTTTACCTTCTAATCACATCAAATACATCATCTGGTTTTCTACTAATTCCTACAACTTTTTTTTTTGGTATTGAGGATTGAACCCAGGGGCATTCTACCTTTAAGCTACACCCCCAGCCTTTTTATTTTTAGAAACAAGGTCTCACTAAGTTGCTGAGGATCTTGCTAAATTGCTGAGACCGGTCTTGCACCTGCAATTGTCCTGTCTCAGTACCGGGATTACAAGTGTACATCACCATGTCTGACTTAATGTGTATATGAGCTTATAGACGTCTAAATTACGGTTAAAAAAATTTTTTTTTCTTAAGCTGTGGAATCTTTAGCTCATACAAAATCTTACCTGAAAGCTTTCAAGTACTTTGGTAGAAAGATTATGACTGAAAACCACTGGTTTTATGTTTTAACTTGGGCCCTTATTTCCCCAGTTTTCTATTTCACTAACATGTAACTGTTTACATGTTAATGTTTTAAGCTAGACAGCTTTCCCACATTTTTCTTTACACTCCAGCCTAGAATACTCTTTTCCTCCCTCATTAATGAATCTCCAAATTAAAACAAAGAAAAGTTTATTGTGATGTTATCAGGTCTTCCAACTTATGATTTAATGCTTATTCAACTGAACTACACAGTAAGTTGTGTTCCCTCTTCTTTCCACCATTAATCTATGGCTTCAGAGGGCTGAATTTTCATCCTGACAACGTTCCTTTCCTCAAATTATATATATTCTAATTCTTCAAAATCCAACTCAAATTTTATCTATTTCATTAAGGATTCCTTGTAGGGAATGAAGGATTCTTTAGGTCCCCTTAACTGTAATTCTTAACTTTATATATTCAATACCTAATCAAATACTGTAGAATCTCATTTAAATGACCTCCACTTAAATGACTCTCTCGAAGAACCAATGCTCTCTATTTCTCCTGTAAAAGAGAAGCAACACCCACGACACACCAATAGATGGCTAATAGTTCACTTTCTGTTATGCCTTACATTTCTTTTTTTTTGCAGTACTGGGGATTGAACCCAGAGGCATTCTACCTTTAAGCTACACCCCCAGCCCCATTTTTTATTCTGTATTTTGAAACAGGGTCTCTCTAAGTTGCAGAGGGCCTCACTAAGTAGCTGAGGCTGACTGTGAACCCGGATCCTCCGGTCTCAGTCTCCCAAGTACTAGGATTACAAGTGTGCGCCACCACGCCTGGCATGCCCTTACATTTCTAACTGTAGTAATTAAGTTGTTTGCTTATTGAATCCTAATCTGTTTGTGCTGTTTTTTTAATAGTAATAAGTCAATTACATATTATATAAACTAATGAAATGTGAATACAGAAAAATAATTGTTCCTAAAAAAATTTTTAAACAATCTAAATTTTATAAAGATTCAGTGAAGGTAAACCACTAAAACTTTTTTGCTGTAGAATGAGGTATGGGTGGGTTAAGAGAAAAATCATTAAAATCTAGAAGATATCTACATTCAAGCTGCTTCACTACTGACTTAAGTTTCTTCTCTAAAGAAACGAAAACTCATAGTATACATATATACTATGAGTGTGATTTATTAAAGAAAGATGTCACAGAACTTCAACTGTGAGACTTGCTCAGGTTTTGGCTCTATGTAAAAATGTCTGAATAAATTAATGCTTTGAATTAAAATGTTTAAGATGTGTATTTTACAGTTTACATAAATATAGTTTACAGTTTCCTGCTGATTATCAGACTGAGTCATGTTCATGTAGAAGAGCTTCTATCTGTAGTATTTTAATTTTATTTTTTGTGGTACTAGAGATTGTGGTACTAGGGGCATACTACCTGAGCTACACTCCCAGCCTCATGTGTTTTTTATTTGGAAACAGGGCCTCAATAAGTTGCTGAGAGGCTGGCTGTGAACCAGCGATCCTCCCGTCTCAGCCTCCCAAGTACAGTACTAGGATTACAAGCATGCATCACCATGCTCGGCTTATTTGTAGCATTTTATAATCTGATAATTATTTTCCAGTAGTATCTACACCTTTTAGGGAAGTTCAGAGGTAGAGTTACTCATTCAAACGTTTTTAGGTGTAAGGATAGAGAGATGATAAAGAAGTGGTCTTTTCTTCTGGCTGCACCTCCTGGAACAATGCTGGTTTGCAGCAAAACACAAAAAATACTTTTATTTCATGTAACTCTCTGAAGTTTCAAAGTCAGAACAGTGGTTAAAGCTCCTCAAAGGAAAAAGTCTGCTCTGTTGTTGAACTCTAAAGAAAACACTTCTCCATGTCTTTTGCTGATGAAATAAGCTCTAAATTTTGACTTAATTAAATTCAGAGAAGAAAAGCCCGGGACCTCTGAAGGGCTTGGAAAATAACTGGTCTGTGGCAATAAGTTAATGATAGAGGGAGACTAGTATGAGATTAGTTTATTGCTTTTTACTTACACATTTATAAAGAAGTATACCTGGTTGGTTCTAGAATGGGTATGAGATTGAGTTTATTGTCAACTAAAAGTATATTGTCATATGTCCTTAGTTTCAAAAAGCATAAGACAATCGCAACAAAACATGTTCTACAACCTATGTATTCTCTTTTCTCTCTGCTCTGATCACAAAGGAAAGTACAATTCATGGGGCTGAGTGCTAGAGCAGAGCTGTTTCTGGGTGAGAGGTCTCACCTGGAGGATTATCCAGATTAAGCAAGATTAGAGAAACAAACACCTAGTTTATAAATTCAGTTTAAGAACATGGAAAAGCAGCAATAGTGGGCAGTTAAAATGGAAAGCCAATTTAGGGTCTTCCCAGGGTCTTTCTGGAATGAATTATGGTATCTTTTCTCCTGTCCCCTGTAGCAGACATGAAGTCTATTATAACAAGCTTCATTCTTTAAGGTTTAGTTTGAAACTCAGTTTGAATTTTTTTAGAACTTTGCAAATCCTCTTATAACTTTCTGACCTTGCTTTGAATACAAAGATGATGGTGATATTAATTACCTCTTTCAATATTAATCACCTCTTTTTGGAAAGAATTAGCTCTATAGAATGTTTTAAGAGAAAATGAGTTGAATATTCGGGAGTAAGAAAAACCATTTTGAACATCTGCCTGAAGAAGTAAATCCTTTACTTTTATTTGTGTGTAAGTATTAAAAGTTAGTACTATATATGCGATATATTGTGCCACGGTAAGTCTAGCCCTTTTTTCTATATACTAACATTTAAAGTCATTCACCAGTCTAAGTTGAATATAGTAATGAAGACTGAGAATACAACGTTAGCTAAGGTCTTAGAGTTCGGAAGGCCAGTTGGTGTCATTCAGGCAGCAAAGCTATAAAAATCCGAGTGACAGAAACAGGTAACACAGCAAGGCTGGGAAATCAGATCAGTTGTGTGAAGACCTCGATGGAGTGAGCGTTAGAAGCAGGTCCAGAAAGACAGCAGAGAGTCAAGCTGAGGTGACAACAAAGAATTTTGGTCAAAAGATACTACAGGGAGAAAAAAGTTACATACGAAAGAGGAGGTTGCAGTACATCAGGAGGTACTTCTGATTTACAAAGGGAAGCTAGCTGTTTCAGGAAAACTTAAATGTGCTAAGTCAAAAGACTTTCTCTGTTCACACAAAAACTTACACATGAATGTTCATTGTTACATAATTCATTATAGCCCAAAAGTGGAAGCAATCCAAATGTCCATGTAATGATAAAATCAAAGGATGAGCACAATGTGGAAGTCCAAACAATAGACATTATTTAGCCAGAAAAGGAACAAAGTACTGCTACAACATGGTCAACCTTGAAAACACTGCTAAGTGAAAGAAGCCAGTGACCCTCAAAAGGCCACATATTATGTGATCCCATGTGTACATGAGACGTCAAGAATAGGTGTGTCTACAGAGACAGGAAGTACATTACGGTTGCTAAGGAAGGGGCAGGGCAGAGGGGACGGGCACTGACTGAACATGGGTTTCTTTTTTCAGGTGATGAAAACATTCTAGATAGTTCTGATGGTTGCATGACCTTGTCAAATAAACTAAAAACTATTAAACTGTGCCCTTGAAAAGGGTGAATTTACACTAAGTGAATTATGTCTCAATGAAAAAAGTTCTCACCTTGTAGCTCTAACTGGCTGAACAGTAAAAAAGGTTAATAATTTGGAATCATACACTTTATTTAAAATATTATTGTAAATAGACTTAAAAGAGGAAATTGACTACAAGCTAACTGCATTCTCTCTCTTTTTATTTTTGGTAGTACTAGGGATTGAACCCAGGGGCGTTCTACCTCTGAAATACAGCACCAGCCCTATTTTACTTTTTGTTTTGAAATAAGGTCTTGCTAGGTTGCTGAGGGCCTTGCGAAGTTGCTAAGGCTGGCCTCAAACCTGCGATCTTCCTGTCTTCTAGCCTCCCAAGTGTTAGGATTATAGGTGTATGATACCATGCCCAACTTTAGTTGATTACTCCTAATCCTTAAAATCAATATCCCCCTTCTTTATGCTCCAACTTGGCATTATGTCATTGCTTAATTAAGAGCTTGTTCCTTTATTAATGTTACTTTACTCGTAAATAGTGCAACACTGGGGTGGGGATAGGAGGCCAGACAGTGTGGTTATCTATGGTTTACTTGTTCTTAGCCTGTCTTCTAGCCTGAACTTCACTGGCTGCAGCAAAACCAGAAGGCATATGTGTTACAGAGGACGTCTAATAAACATTTTTGTCTTGTCTCAATTGTCTCCAAATAACAGAACACATTCCATGACTAATAACAGAAAGAACCCCCAAATCTAATAGTTCTGTCTTTCAGTCTTCCAAATACCTGGGGTACGTGTATTCTAGGATCTACGGCACGGAGAGTGAATGAAGAGCCTGAAATGATTAGGTACAATAATTCTTAGATCCCTAGAATTTCCAGTTTCTGGAGTTTTTCATCCTTCCCAGTCTGCTTCTATTCTTCCTTCTCTCTTTGAGGAATTACTTCAATTAGATAACAGCTCATTATAAAGACAAGAATTCATTTTTGGACTATAAATATGTTAGCTAAAATTGGAAGGAATGGATGGTTTCCATTTCATTGATGTGTCGAATGAATTCATAGAGACAGAGAAAGAACGGAAGGGAGGGAAAGGAAAAGAAGAGGGAGGGAGGGAGATAAGAATGATTTCTCAGGAATTTAGGGGGAGAGCTAAATTCATCGCTGTCAAAACAGAAGGCTGATTTGGCCAAGAATGTCCTGGTCATAATAACCATTATGCTGTAAACGACAGTTGATGTGTTATGCCTCTGGGATGCCAAAGCACTTCCAGGGCAAACACCTCAACTGTGGCCTCCAGAGTCCATCTATGAGAGGGGACGACAAACGAAACCTCAGGTCTAGTCTAGATTAGCTCCTGCTTGCTGGTGACCCCAGGAGACACGGCACGACTCTGATGACTCAGTTCTTAGGAAGTGGTATAATTAAGCTTGTGACGTGATCAGTTTGCACAAGTAATTTCATCAAATTTTTGAAGATGGTCATATCTAAGGGGTTCAAGCCTGGCTGTAATAGTGGAAATTCTTTGGGTATCTAAGAAAAAATTACTTTTCTTCTTTCAGAAGAATGATTTTGGTCTTAAGGAAAAATTTTAATGCCAGGGAAATATAACAAATAAAAGTCTCTATACAAGTGACATTTCTCTCAAATATCTATTGAGTACTCACTAAGTGACAGCCACTGCTCTAGATTTGGGGATATAGCAATGAAACAAACATAAATAACATGTCAACTATAAATGATCTTTACCACATTACTGAAATAGGTCCACCTGAAGCCTATAATTGACAATATGATGACAACAGTTTTGCTCTTTAATCTTAAAATTAAGAAAGCTTGTCCTTTTTTTTGTTTGTTTGTTTTGATACTGGGGATTTGGGGATTGAACTCAAGGGAATTCTATCCCTGAGCTATACTCAAAGCCCTTTTTATTTTATTATTTTTAAATTTTGAAAGAGTCTAAATTGCTGAGGCTGGCTTAGAATCTATGAGCATCCTGTCTCAGCCTCCCAAATAGTGGGATTATAGGCATGTGTGTTCCACCAATCCTGGCTCTTAAAAAAACTTTTTTTTTTTTTTCTGTATTGAACCCAGCCCTTCTTTTTAATTCTTTATTTTGAAACAGGGTCTCACTAAGTTGCAGAGGACCTCACTAAATAGCTGAGGCTGGCTGTAAACCTGTAATCCTCCTATCTCAGCCTCCTAAGTACTGGAATTTTAAGTGTGTGCCACCACACCCAGTTGAAAACTCTTCTTTAAAAATACTAAGATTTTAATTTGTACTTCTTATTAATATAGACATGTTCTCTCAGTTAAAAGTTGTAGGGTTTCACTAAACTTAAATATTATAGTTTTTTAAAAAAATGTAATCTTACTTTAAATTCTTCCTTCTTTAAAGAATCTCCCTTCCCTTCATTCTTTCAATTGTAGAAAAGAAATGAAAATATCTTTTCTTGGCTTTGTTTTTTACTATAATTAAGTAAAAATAATTTTTAAGGGAGGTTAGGGCTTATCTGAACCTATGAATAATCATTAGCATTCTTTGCCCTATAAGGCTAAAAACAATCTGTTGGTGGGAATAAAAATTATTCTGTTTTAATCATTTATTACATGAAGTACCAAATTAGTTTCTTTCTTTTTGGTACTGGAGACTGAACCCAGGGACATTCTATCTCCAAGCTATACCCCCACAGCCCTTTTTATTTCTTTTATTTTGAAACAGGGTCTAAGTTGTTGAGGCTGGCCTGTACCTACAATCCTCCTGTATCAGCCTCTGAAGTACTGGGATTACAGGTGTGCACCACCATGCTTGCCTATCGGGGGTGGGGTGTGGTGGTGGTGGTGGTGGTGTGTGTGTGTGTGTGTTGTACTGGGGATTGAAACCAGGGGTGGTTTACCTCTTAACTATATCCCCAGCCCTATTTTATTTTTATATTGAAATAGGGTCTTAATAGTTTGATGACGGCCGGGCATGGTGGCGCACACTTGTAATCCCAGCATTCGGGAGGCTGAGACTGGAGGATCCGGGTTCGAGGCCAGCCTCAGCTACCTAGTGAGGCACTCCGCAACTTAGTGACACTCGGTTTCAAAATAAAGAATAAAAAATAGGGCTGGGGGTGTAGCTCGCAGGTAGAATGCCTCTGAGTTCAATCCCCAGTACCACAAAAAACCAAAAAACAACAACAACAAAATAGTTTGATGAGAATCTCACTACTTGCTGAGGTTGGCCTTGAACCTGCAATCCTCCTGTCTCAGCCTGCCAAGTATTGGGATAACAGGCATGTGCCACTATACCTGGCTGTGTTTTGGTTTTTAAAACGTATTCTATTATCATCCATGTGAGAACATGCCTTTAGTAATTCACTCTTTGTAATTATGAAACCCATTCCTTCCTCTATAAGCTGTTCTCTTATTCTTATTCAACTCACTTGTGGGCTCATCTGCATAGCTCAGCTATTCTAGAACCCACAGGATTGTTTCCTGTCACACAGACGCATTTTCCGAAGGCTCATTTCTTAGCCAATGACAGAGATAATGTGTTTTCTTGTTCAAAAAAAGGGATTTTTTTTTCTTCAGTACTGGGGATTGAACCCAGAGGCATTCCACCTTCGAGCTAAACCACCAGTCCGATTTTATTTATTATTTGGAAACAGGGTCTCGCTAGGTTGCTAAGAGTCTCACTACTTGCTGAGGCTGTCCTCAAACCTTTGATCCTCCTGTCTCAGCCTCTCAAGTACTGAGATTACAAGCATGCGCCACCGCACCCAGTTGAAAGAAAAAAATTTTAAGGCATTTATTTTGGGGAAAAGAAAGGAAAAAGAAAAGAGAATTTTATAATTAAAAAAAAAAAAAGCTGGCTGAAGTGGAAAAGTCAAGACATAAATAATGACAGAAGAGGAGAGAGGAGAAAAGCTAGTCAGAATCCTTCATGAAGCATTTATTCTGGGTTTACTTACTTTTGGGGGGGGGGTGCTGGGCATAGAGTCCAGAGGTGTTCTATCTCTAAGCTAGACCTCCAGTCCTTTTTATTTTGAAACAGGGTCTTGTTACGTTGCTAAAACTGGCCTCAAACCTGTGATCCTGTCTCAGTCGTCTAAGTAGTGGGATTACAAGTATGCACCACCATGTGGCCTCGGCTTATTTACGTGTGTGTGTGTGTGTGTGTGTGTGTGTGTGTGTGTGTGTGTGTTAGTGGTGATTGAACCCAGAGGCATTCTAACTTCCAAGCTATTCACTCAGCCTTATTTTTGTTCTGAAACAGGGTCTTGTTAGGTTGGTGAGGGTCTTGCTAAGTGGCTGAGGCTGGTTTTGAACCTGCGATCCTCCTGTCTCAGCCTCCCAGGCATGTGCCACCAGGCTGGCTGGGCTTATTTACTTTTTAAAAGTGATCCTTCTCTCTCAGACTCCAGAGTTGCTGAAATTATAGGTGCACGCCACTCCACCCGGCTTGCTTTATTTATTTGTGGTACTGGGGATTGGACCCCAGTTCAATGCTCTACTACTGAACTACATTCCTAATCCCCTTTTTAAAATTTTATTTTGAGATAGGGTCTCACTAAGTTGTCCAGGGTAGCCTCAAACTTGTGAGCTTCCAGCGTCAGCCTCCTAGCTGCTAAGATAAATTTTACATATTTAAAGAGTAGTTCAAAACAAAACAAAACAAAACAAAAAAAGCAAAGACGACACTGACCTTGTGATACACAATGCCTAAGATATTTAATGTTTGGCCTTTCACAGAAAAAGTCTGACAACTCCTGGCTTAAAGCACTTCATGAGAAGTAAAGATTAAAAGAAAAAGGAGAGACAAGTGAATCAGGAAAGAATGGTTTGTCTTTCTGCATTAAGCATCTTCATGAATGGAATACATTCCATTACCTGTCTCTTTAAATTTGCCTTTCATTAATAGTTTTCCATGTTTATCAAGCAGAAATCTCATCAAATTTTATTTTATTCTATGATATTGGAATTTACTTTTAAAAGCACGACGGGAGCCCATTAATCAGACAATTAATCAGATTCTGATTTCAGGTCATACTTGTAAAAAATCAGGAAGTTCATTTAAAGCCTGGGGTGACATTTTTATAGCTGTACTTAGATGGGGGTATCACTGGTGTCTCCTTTTTTTTCCACAGGAGACAATGGGGGAAGAGGACTGAGTAAAATTCAGAAAGCTGTATCACAATACAAGTTTCTGGTTTTAGTTACTGTGAGATGTCGGGACAGGTCATCAGAGCAGGTGGACCTTTTCTTTAAATGGGCAGACAGGTTGTTATGGGGAAAACAGTGAGATTAGAGCTAGATGTCTTAGCAAGCCCTTAGCTTACAACAACTGGTAGCTCTTAGGTTATTACATCATTTTGAAGTTGCTATACAGGTATTTTCTTTCTTTTAAAAAGTATTAAGCACATCAGTATTCTCTGTGAAAATGGAATAATTTTTTAAATTTTTGTAATTAATTCCCAGGTTTTCCTCCAGTGACGACCCAAGTTAACTAAAGATATTAACATTTGTAAATCAACAAATGTGACTCACACAAAGATTTTACAGAAATACTCTGTAATATATGAGGAGGTTTAGACCCAAATCACCACTTAATAATCTTGTATTATTGTAAAAGCTAATGTCACTGGCACAGAATGGCAGCCACAAAAATCATTCACCTCATCACGATACGCCTTTTTTCCCTGCTCAAATGAAAATTTTAATTAGAAAGCTAAAATAATATGTAACATGACTTTCAGGCTGACAATAAGTTAATTCTACTTCTCATATCCGAAAAACTTACTACGCAATAGCTGGGTATGGTGGCACATACCTCTAATTCCAGTACTTGGGAGGGTCCAGGTATCAGGAAATAGATTCGCTATATAATATTTAAGAATATCCAAAAAAGTATAAATAATGACAAAACACGATGGCTCTCCCATGCAGATTTTGAAAGATAACAACCCAAGTATTACTGAGGCACGTTTGTACACCCTTCCTCAGACGTGCCTCTCCTTTCCCCAGTGTTAGCCACTGTTGTAGACACTGCATTTGGTGTGTCCATGTGTTTCTTCATACTTTTTGTACATATGCACATATCTCAAAATAATTCACTGCAACTTGCTTTTGTTGACTGGGCTTTCTGTGAATTCATATGTTGACACGGATGGAATAGTCCAGGCACTTCCGTATGTTTCTCAAGTTTTAAGGTGGGAGCACTGAACTATGATCAGAAGTGAAGTGTGTCATGTCTGGGACAAGGCAGTTAAAAGTCCTATCCCTCTTTCCCTTCCTCCAGTGAACTCAGAAGCCACATATTCTAGATGGGACGGTGGGAAAAGTCAGATCACAGATCTCCCGTCATCCTGGGTCTCTGAATGAGGTGGCAAAGAGACCCTTGCTAACTTGTAAAGTCTATGGCAAGGAATAATTTTGCTGCACTAACATACACATACATTCTGGGCTATCAGTAGGGGAATAGATTCAAAATCTTTTGAAAATACTTCTATGATTCTAGATTGGTATTTATTTCTTCTGACTTGCATGGAGTAGTGAATCTCATATGCTCTAGTCTTTGCCTTTTTTGAAGGCCTGTTGCACGAACAATACTTTGAGACACATGCTCATATACTGTTTCAGGAATGTTAGTCTTGTCCAGATTATAAGCTGTGCTGCCAGGCGTGGTGGCATGCGCTTGTAATCCCAGAACTTAGGAGGCTAAAACAGGATCACAGGTTCACAGCCAGACTCAGCAACTTAGCAAGACCCTGTTTCAAAATAAAAAATAAAATAGGGCTGAGAATAGAACAGCTCAGAGGTAGAATGCTCATGTCCTCTCTTGTACCTTGCTCTGCACCTCACGGAAGTGCACAGGCGTGCAGTAAGGACTGGCCTCTTGGCTGACTGGGAAGGAAGAAGGCTAGTGTTAAATGCCTACTTTGTGAAGCATCGTGCTTCAGCAAGTTATTCTGACTTTGTGTTTCACGTAAGTTACCTTGATCCTTTCTGTTTCCACTACTTAGAGGAAGGTACTGAGGCAAAGTAACCTCCTTTGGTCATAGAGCTAGACGGTAGTTGCAATCAGCCAGCTTGCCTCTAAAGCCTTTGCTTTTTACTGACTGAACTGAGTGAGCTCATTCCCAGTGTAGAACATAAAATGGCTAACAAATATATACAGATATATTTGTTAAATATATATATTCTGACTTTGTGTATATATATATATATATATTTTTTTTTTTACAAATTTTGCAAATATTGAAACACTTATTTGGAGACTTCTCAGGACTTAAGATTGTTGGATCTTACCTTGATCACCTCTGGGGTCTGCTGAATCAAAACCATGGAAGTAGTGTCTTTGGCTTTATCACCAACAGGACTTCTAGACACCAATACATTGGCTTGGGAGGAAGTTGTCAAGGTTTCCTGTAGAATTTGCATCATTTCCTTTTCTTGGGATAGGCTTCCTCTGCCTGATTTGCACTCAACTAGTTCTTGAGCAAAGTCTTCGATGCTTTCCAGAATGCGCAGTAAGAGGGCTCGGTCCTCTTCCTCTATCTTGTGTCCATTGGTTTCAATGATCCTTGTTAGACAGGAAGGCGAGACTTTTTCTGAAGGTGAAGGGATTTTTGATTTAGGTTCAAGATCTACAGGGATGTGACCAGTCAAATGACCATGACTACTTAGGGAATTGGAGTTTTTACCATCGGCAAGTGGTTCTCTCAGAGAGGTCTCCATCTTCTGTGAAAATGACTCCAAATCCATTAACAATTTATCTATCTCTTCCTGACTGTTAGGGTTCGTAAAGTCTCTCTGGTCTCCTGCTTCCACTTTAGGAACTTTTGGTTTAGGATCTTCCTCAGGCAGATGAGCAACTGGTTTCTCAAGTATCTTACCAATTTCATTTTGCGTTGAGGCAGCACATTTTTTAAGATGAGTACTGTGGTCTGAATGTTCATTTACCTTTGACATCTCTTGATTGGGCCCATTCTCTTTTCTTTGTCCTTTATTTAATAATGCTTTTTTCCCATCGGACTCTTCTTCAATATAAAGAGTTTCCATTAAGTCACCAGAAGAAACTTTCTCCAAAGGGTCCGAGGTTAGTGACAGTGGCTGAAGGTGGACAGCTTTTGGAGTTCTGGGATCACTCACCTCCAAGCTGTATAAGGAATCTGTGGAGTTGTTTGGAATGGACATTGCAGTGTCTGTTTTCCTAGAATTATGCTTGTCATCTTGCAGTTCAATAGCTTGAAACTGTCCAGAGCCAGGAGCCGAGAGCTGGACAACATCTTCATACTTAGGGGGTTGCTCAGTGCCATATAATAGGGAAAAGGGAGTCAGCTGTAAGCTGGGCATATTACTGACCAGTTCTGTTAAATCGATGGCCTCGCTATTCCCAGACTGCATGAATTCAAATGGTAACTTTTTTAGATAGGAAGCTAACCTGGTCATGACATTCATATAGACAGTTTCAGAGCTAGAAATCGCATCATTACCACTTCCTTCATTAATGTCGCCTCCAGACTTTTTCTTTATGCATTGTTTTATGATGTCTGTGCATTTTTTCAAATCCTCAGAGCATTTCAGTAAGATGTCCAAGCACATTTTTATGTCTGTCCCAGAAGAAAAAGTATCTAGTTTATGTTTTTCCAAAATCTGAGTAACTAAGTCTTCTTCGGAGAGGTTCTGAAGAAGCATAGAAGTCAGGTTCGTATCAAGTGAGTTTCTATGAGACAAAGATTTTTCCTCAACTGAGGAACTCCGGAGTAAACCAAAGGATGGGGAAGTACCATCATTGTTATAATGGCCACAGAGTAAGTCAAAGTCAACTGACCTCCTATTAAATGAGTCAGACTTAACTTTTCTTCCCTTTTTATAAGCTGCATGGTTAGAATTTTTGAGTTTTTCAAGGGAAAACTCTTTTATTTTTCCACTGGCAAAACTAATTGCTTCTCCTGCAATGTCCTTTAAGTTACAGGTATTCTGAAACGTAGATGCTCTCTTGACTCTAGAAATGCCTGTAAGGGCGTGATGGGGATAGTCACCGTCAGCTGAGGAAAGTCCATTTTCATGGGGTAGAAACACGGAGTTCAGATCTGCATCTTTGAACTGGGACACAGGGATATGCAAGAGGTCTGCACAAACACTGTGATGTACTACGATGCAGTCAACTCCATGTGTGAAGGAGTGGCAGGTTCCAGTGCAGTAATGGATAGCTTGCTCAAAACGCCGGTCTATTACCACGCTGCTGTAGTGGTTCACACTGCTAACCACGAGTCTGTATGCTGCTGCCATAATATCAAATCCACGTGGTGGTGGGACTTGGAACTTTGTAAAACTTGTTTCAACAAAAATTTCCTTAGCTGAAAATATATTTAATGACAATGTTCAATGGTTTCTTGTAAATATAATGATTTTTCTCACAAAGGGAAACCATTCAAATTTGAGGTCTGGTAATTATCAGTATACAGTAGCTGCTGCACATGTGTGCTTGTTTATCAAGTCTAATAATTTAATAATTGCTTTAGTTTTATTTAGTAATATGATACTACAAGATCATTTTTATGAAAGAATATCCTTTCAGTGGTTCTTCAGTGGTTCTATGAGGAAATTTATTTGGCATGAATTTACTATTATAAATCTCAGTTGATAATATAGAAGGATTGTGATAATTGAGTCCTCCAAAGGTTTAAATGATCCATTTTGCAGTGAATGACAGAGAAACCTGTAATAAAAGAAAATAATTAAAAACTAGCTCTTTTATTTCTTCTTTCTTTTCATCCCATATGCAGTTAAATGCTAATCCCTATTCTCTGGTCATATCACCGCTGATATGCAATACAGGCTTTTGTTACACTTCTTACTACCGAGAGTTCAACTCTGCCTTACTGCATCTGCCTCCAAGTCGATATTCCTAATTTCACCCCCTGACCCCTTAAAATGACAATAACAAGCTTCTATTTATACAGCTCTCTTGTGCCTCATAGTTCAAGAATTCATACGACTGATTTTTAATCATGGTTCCCCCCCACTCCCCTCTCTCCTGTATTGGGGATTGAACCTACAGGCATTCTATCTGCCTCTGAGCTATATCTCTAGCCCTTTTTTTATTTTGAAACAGCGTCTCGCTAGGTTTCTGAGAGTCTCGCTAAGTGGTTGAGGCTGTCCTCCAACCCATGATCCTCCTGTCTCAGCTTCCCAAGTACTGAAACTACAGGTGTGCACCGTCACACCTGGCTAAAGTCAACCTCTTTTTTTCACTTTCAAGCCCTTTGACATCTGTTCCCACTCATCTATAACTGTATTTTTAAAAAATATTATTTAAAATTTTTTTTTAATCTGTGCATTGCAATTGTACACGGTAGTGAGATTCATGGTGATCCATTCACATGTGCGCGTAACACTATTTGATCTGGTTCCATCCCATCTCTCCCCTTTTCCTTCCCTCTGTATGACAGTGAGAGGCACAGTGACATACTCATGTAGCACATGACATTATTTGGTTTGTTTTCTTCCCTGTCCCGTCCTCTTCCCTCCCCGATCCCTTTCCACTACTCTCCTGGTCTCTCCAAATTCCCCGAGGTCCCTTTTCCTTCTTATTTTCTCTCCAGCTTCCACAAGTTAAAGAAAACATGCAGCCCTTGATTTTTCTGAGACTAGGTGGTCTAACTTCGCAGGATGTTCTCCAGTTCCATCCATTTTCCTGCAAATGACATAATTTTGTTCTTCTTATGGCTGAGTAATATCGTGTGTGTGTGTGTGTGTGTGTGTGTGTGTGTGTGTGTACACACCATCCATTCATCTGTTGATGGACACCTAGGTTGGTTCCATAACTTGTTTGTTGTGAACTGTGCTGCTACACACATGGGTATGTACGTATCACTATAGTGTTCTGACTTTAATTCTTCTGGATTGGAAAGATACCACGGAGTGGTATAGCTGTGTCATATTGTGGTTCCCTTCTTAATCTTCTGAGGAACCTCCATACTCATCTCCCTAGAGATACTGAATTTTCTACTACTCCCCCCCTGACCAACTTTTTGCTTCTATCAATCAACCAAGTCTTCTTAAAGACTGCAAATATAGTGCCTGTTCATGATTTTGAAACTTCCTCTACATTTGGAAATTATTCTCTTATTATTTTTCTTTCTTTATTTAGAGAAAAACAACTTTCACTACTGTTCTTGCTCCCACCCTTCCTGGCCCTGTCCCATGCAGACATTTCTCTCTCTTCATGGGGAGGAGAGAATTTACTTAATCATTCTCACTTTTCAAAAAGGTTTCAAAAACATGTTTTAGTCCAACATGGGTCCCCCCAGGAGGTCCCTCTGTCTCATGATGTGCAGAACCTTTCTACAATGCTGAAGAAGTTGGGCCTCCACATTTTGTGCCCGCATAGTCCTATTAATTTCCCAGACTTGTAGACAAACCATGCAAGAAACCAAAAACAAAGGGGGGGGGGGCTATGTTGTAGTTGCTTTCCAAAAGGTTTTATCAATGTATCTATTCAATCAACAAATACTGAGTGCCTACTATGTGCCAGGCTCTAAGCAATACAGCAGTGAATAAAAACAAAGTCCCTGTCCAGATGGAGCTGCCAATCTAGCTGGAAAAAGAAAAAAAAAAAAAAAGTAAACATATAACTCATCCAGGGACAAATAAAGAACTGAAAATAAAGGAAAACTGAGTAAAAGTTTACATACTGCATAGCGAGCCCACTAGCACATTTTTCCTGCTCAGAAAACAGCTTATTAGCTCCAGTTTCTAGTCTCCACTACGGATTAAAGAATCCTTTTTTGGAGCAATAGAAATCTCATCAAGCTACACGATAGTGAAGCCTATTAACTGACAAATGATGCCCACAAACATCAGCTTTTAAGAGTCTTGATTTAATTTTAAATAAACTTCACTGATGTGTAATTTACATACAAAGTACTTATTAAGTATATAATTTAATGAGATTTGTCAAGACCCATGTAACTACTACCCAGAAAGAGAACATTTTTATCACCTGAATATTATTCCTATAGTCTTTCCCTATCAATTCCCACTTTCAATTTACAATATCCAACAACTTATCTGATTCCTATCACTATAGATTAATTTTGTCAGTTCTATACCTTCATATGAATGCAATCATGACATGTATTTTTCTGGCTGGCTTTTCCCATTTAGCACAATGGCTTTGAGAGTCATTCATGTTACTTATCAGTTATGATAACTGATGAACTTCTGCATAAATCCACTGTGTGAGTATGTTGAAATTTGTTTAATCTATTTGTCAGCTGATGTACACTTGGGTTGGTTCTAGTTTGTACTATTAGGAATTGAAGTTGTGATGAACATTCAAGTAAAAGTCTTTTTATGGATGCGTTCATTTCTTTTGGGTAATTAGCAAGGAATTACTGTGTCATAAGTGTACGTTTAACTTTATAAAAACCTGAAAAACTGTTTTCTTAAGTGGCTCTGCCATTTTACACTCTCATCAGCAACACTTGAGAGCTTTGGTGGCTCAGTCTTGGAATACTTGCCAGGTTCTTTTATTTTAGCCATCTTAGTGAGTGTGAAGTGCTATCCCACTGTGGCTTTAATTTGCATTTTTCTGATGACTAAGGATGTGGAGCATTTTTGTGTGCATATTAGAAATTCATATATATTTTCTTTGGCGAAGTGTCTATTAAAACCCTTTGGATTATCTTTTTTTATTCAATTTTAAGAGTTCTGTTACATATTTTAGATATAGATATCATTTCCTGGTCTCTGGCTGCTCTTTCATTTTCTTAGTGGTGGTTTTTGAAGAATTGGAAGTTTGTTTTGTTTTTGAGACAGAGTCTTGTTGTCTTGTTTTGTTGCCCAATCTAGTCTTGAATTCCCAGATATAAGCAATCCTCCTACCTCAGCCTCCTAAACAGCTGGCACTACGGGTATGTGCTGCCATGAAGAGTAGGAAATTTTAATTCTACTAATTTTTATCAATCCAATTAGTTGATTTTCTTTTATAGTTAATACATTTGTGTCCTAAGATCTTTGCCTATTCTATGTTTATATAGATTTTCCTTTTGGGCTTTTTCTTTTTTTATTGTTTAATTTCAGCTTTTATGTTCAGGTCTATTATAAGCATGTTGAAGTTGAAGATCATTCAGCACCATTTGTTCAAAAGGCTGACTATTCAGGGCTGGTCGTATAGCTCAGTGGTACAGTACTTGCCTAGGCCCTAAGTTCAATCCTTGGCACCACCAAAAAAAAAAAAAAAAAAAGACTGTTCTGTCTCCAAATTATGTTGGAGACTTTGTTGAAAAACAAATAACTATATATAGGGCTTAGTTCTGGATTATTTATTCTTTTATTTATACATACACCATTCTGTTTTAATTATTGTCGCTTTATAGTAAGTCTTAAATAATTAAAACAAATTTTTTCCCCAAAGTTGTTTTGGCTCTCCTTTTCCCCAAAGTTGTTTTGGCTATCCCAGGTCCTTTGCACTTCCATATAAATATTGGAATTAGCAATTTTTCACAAAGCCTTCTGGGATTTTGACTGGAATTTCACTGAATCTAAAGGAACTCTTAACAGTATCAAGTTTCTAGCCCACAAACATGATACATCTCTCCATTTATTTATATATTCTTTAGTATTTGCAGGACTTTCATTAAATTTATTCCCAAATATGTCATGTTTTTTCATGCTCATTAAAAAGGTACTGTTATTTTAATTTCATTTTCCATATTGTTACTGGTATAAAGAAATACAGATGATATCTTGTCACCTGACACTTTGCTAAATTCACTTACTGTATTTTGTGTGTGTGTGAGTGAGTATAAATTCACTGAGATTTTCTACATAGTCATATTGTCTGAGGATAGTTTTGCTTCCTCATTTCCAGTCTTACTGCCTTGTTGCCTTACTGACTAGGATCTCCAGAATAACACTGAGTAAAAGTAGTGGGTTCAGAAATTCTTGCCTTGAGCCAGACATCATGGCGCATGACTGTAATTATTTGGGAGGCTGAGACAAGAAAATCACAGGTTGAAGAACAGTCTCAGCAGTGTAGTGAGGCTCTCAGCAACCTAGCGAGACTCTGTTTCAAAAATAAATTAATAAATAAAAAGGGCCAGGGGTATAGAATGTCCCTGGGTTTGATCCCTAGTACCACCAAAAAGAAAGAAAGGGAGGGAGGGAGGGGCAGAGGGAGGGAGGAAAATCCTTGCCTTACAGCTGATCTTAAGGAGAAAGTATTTAGTCTTTCACTATTAAGCTTGATGATGGCTGTAGGGTTTCTTATAGATGCCCACATCAGGTTGAGGAAGTTCCCTTTTATTTCTAATTTGGGGAGAGTTTATAAAACCTAATCTGTGTATTTAATCTTGTCAAATATTTTCTCTGCATATACTAAGATGATCACATAATTTTTATCCTTTATTTTGTTAATGAGGTAAAATAGTGGCAAGAGCTGAAATTCCTACTTAGAGTTTAAAATTAATGAATGATGAATTAGCATGCACTTAGAAATATGAAGAAAAATAAGAGAAGACATACTAAAGGAAAGATTGGCAGTGGCTGACTCTACGGAGCAGGCCTGGCTGGAGTGGAAGCGATACTTTAAAATGAATTCGGCTTCAGTTCATGTTTCAGTGAGACATTCAGAAGACACTCCTCATGCAGGTGGATATACTGGGCAGCAGAGAGATAGGAGCTGAAGATAAAGATTTTGGAGTAAGCACTAGATAGTTTTTAAACCACAAGAGTAGATGAAACTAAGCATGCAAGAGATGAGAAAAGTGTTAAACACAAAACTCTGGTAGATATGAGGTAAGGAGAGGGATGCAAGAAAGAAAAAAGGGAATGAATTTTCAAAGGGCACTATGAGAAGCAGCCAGTTATGTCACAGAATTCAAGACAGGAAAACATTTTATTCTTCCAATATGCTGAATTCCAAAAATTCTGTGTATCAACAAACAGTGCTTTACTTTGCTTTTATGGGTGCTTCTCCCTAATTTCATAGAGAATTTCTGGAAGTTACTAAAACCCTAAATAATATAAATATAATGATGGAAAGCAGAGAAAGGTGTTATACATATTTTTATGGAGCTCTTTATTTGTTCTGTTTCAGGAAACATCTGGAGCAGAGTAAGAGGCAAAGAAATTCCATTATCTCAGTTGATGAAAGAGTTCAAGAAGAAATGGTCACCAAAAATTGTAGATACAAGAGAGAATTGGTTGAATATCCACGTTACGTAGATGGGTCATTTGACAGCTCAGAGTAGAAGAAATTATAGAAACGTGTCTTAAAAACTTTTTATTTAACAGGGTACAGAAGGTGTGATGATTCAGAAGTAATGAGTCATTTAAAAATAATAATACTGCTTTGCCTGGAAAACACAGGCAACCTGTGGTGGTGGATGACTCAGTACGGAAACTACTTCCAAGAGAACAGTTTGGAGGAATACAAAACAGGTACCACAGAACTATGTGAGAGGGAAAAAAGCAACCCTGGAATATTTTACTTATGTTCAGGTCAAGAATAATTGAGTAAAAAAGTTGATAGGGAAATTTTTGTAAAAGGGAAGACTTTCTGATGCTCAAAGAATTGTATACATAGCATGAAAGAAGGAATAATGTCTCAATGAGACTAAGTGTAATGTAGGAATATTTCAGCAGTAGATCTAGTTTGAGCAGATAGAAATTAGGGAGTGCTTTAAAACTTACTTTTATCTTTATTCCCACAGAGAACAGTAAATGTGGCTGAGGGTGGGAGGACCAGCTGGGCAGTAAGGAGCTCCTGGCCCAGCTTCTGCCTCTGCACTGTCGAGCTGGATCACTTGGTCAAGTCACCCTTCTCGCTGAGATTCCACCTTCTCTTCTGGAAACAGGGCGAAAGATGGCTCTGAGGTCTAGAGAACACAAGAAAAGCAAAATTTGTTTTTTTCTTGGTTTCAATTAGGAAAAAATAGTATTTCTTTTTTATTGGTGCATTGTAATCATATATCTTAATGAGGTACAAGCTGGCAGAGACACACATCACTCGTTCCCCAATTCCCACCCCACTAAAAAATAGTATTTCACCAAAGAGCTATTTTGTATTATATGTAGGAATCAGAGTGAGCTGGCTATTCATTTTTAATGCATGTCATTTACAAAGCTACTGATTTCTCTAAGAACTGGTTCCAAAAAGAAAATGTGGGATTAAACTTTTTTTTTTTTTTTTTTTGCGGTACTGGGGATGGAACTCAGGGGCATTCTACCCCAGCCCTTTTTTTTTTTTTTTTTTTTTTTTAGTCTTTATTTGAAATAGGGTCTCACTAAGTTGTGGAGGGCCTCACTAAGTAGCTGAGGCTGGCCGTGAACCCGGATCCTCCGGTCTCAGCCTCCCAAATGCTGGGATTACAAGCGTGGGCCACCACGCCCGGCTTTTACCAAACTTTTACCATTTGATGACTTTTTTAAAAAGTTTTCAGGCTAGAGATACAGTTCAATGGTAGAGTGCTTGCCTATCATGTGTGAGGCCCTGGGTGTGATCCCCAACACACACACACACACACACACACACACACACACACCACTCTCTCTCTCTGAAATTATATATATATATATGAGATTGTAGCATATACTGTATACTCCAAAGTATCAACAATAGTTGTCTCTAGCTGTCTGGTAGTATTTTAAGTTATTTTAATTCACATATTTTCCTTTCCTAAGTTCCTTCTCAAAATTTTTCTTATTTTGGAGATCATGCGAATATCAGAGAACATTCTATAGGTAAGAAGAATATACTTTAAATACAGTTTAACAACCATTTGGGCTCTATACAGACCAGATACTCTTCGAGATGGGCAGCTACCAATTCTGTGGTCATGCCTCACACCGCTCACACCGTGACTGGGGAGGAGGAGGACACCTAACCTATGGTGAAGGACGAGCCCATCCTGGAGTAGAGCAGAAGTAGCTGGCCACAGAAAGAAGGGGAAGTGCTGGGTGGCCAAGGCAGAAAGTGGCACGAGTGTGGGCGCCGTCAGCAGTTTGGTATTATTATTCAAGTGTCAAGTTGGCTTCCAGGAGCCAAAGCTGAAGGGGTGGAGCAGAGGCAACGCAGCAGCACAGTGAGAGCTTCAGACCGAGGGGAGGAGGGACAGGTGGGATTTAAATGAGGTTTACCACTGGATGCAGTACTGGGAGGACAGACTAGGGAAGCCCAACAATGTAAACCAGTAGGAGCCCTCTGCAGACTCCAGCAGGGAACCAGTGAGGTTACACAGGTAGGTAGCTCGGGGCCTAAATTACTAACCCACAATCACGAAACTATGAAAAGGAGCTGAATGTAAGTCCTTTAAATCCTGTGCCTTTCTACACCCCTGTACAAGCACAAATTCTGATCAAAGTTGAAAACTGAAAAGATCTCAAGTTCATTTTTATTAAGTAAATTAATTATGGATACGTGTGTGTGTGTGTATTTGTTCAGGATTGAGCCTAATGGCATTCTATCTCTGAGCTACACTCCCAGCCCTTTTTAATTTTTTGTTTTGAAACAGGGTCTCACTAGGTTGCTGAGTGT
Source organism: Graphiurus murinus (assembly GCA_004027655.1). Classification (NCBI taxonomy): domain Eukaryota; kingdom Metazoa; phylum Chordata; class Mammalia; order Rodentia; family Gliridae; genus Graphiurus; species Graphiurus murinus. The sequence goes on along the minus strand of PVLC010004013.1, from coordinate 20,723 downwards.
GTCACTACTTTGTTGAGGCTGTCCTTGAACCTTCGATCCTCCTGTTCAGCTTCCCAAGTACTGGGATTACAGATTTGTGTCACCATGCCCAGCTTGGATTTATTCTTGCTGGGCATGGTGGCGCATGCCTGTAATTCCAGTACTTGGGAGGCTGAGACAGGAGGATCGCAAGTTCAAGGACAACTTTAGCCAGCAGTGATATTCTTATCAATCTGACAAGACACTGTTTCAAAATAAAAATAAAATAGGGCTAGAGGGTGTAGCTCAGAGGTGGAATGTCCCTGGGTTCAATCCCTAGTACCACAAACAACACAAAACAAAATTTACTAATTGATTTACATTAAGTACCCAAAATGTTCAGGGTATTATAGAAAATAAGTCTTCTTCTATCTTGTAAGAATTTAGGGTACAAAAGAAATGAGACAAAAAGGAATAGGTCCATTCATTCAATAGCTATCTATTGAGCCCTTCCTTGGCCCTGATGGAGAGCATATTCTAGTGACAGTTCCTTTTAGGATACAGTTTTATAGCCGCCTTTTCTTTCCTAACACGTTCATTTTGGTACATGTGAGCAGAGTACTCAGAGCTAGTGGGCAATTTTAGAGTAAAATAAATAGATGTGCACGGTGAGGGGGAAACCTGCTTTAATGAATTAGTAAGAGAAGAATCCCAAAGAATAGCAGGGGTGGTAGAAAGCTGGAGGAGCCTGAACTGCCTTCAATATGGTTTGGCTATGTATGACAAATCAAAGTTTCTGCTTTTTGGTTTTTGTTTTAAATAGTTTTAATATTTATAAAAGTAATTACTGAAGAAATAAAATATACCAGAAGAGACAAAGAAAATAACAAAGACTACACCAAAAGATAGTATCAACGTGAACATATCTGTAAATATCATTTCTGCCTTTAGATATACATATACACATAAACAGACATGAGGATTTTTGTGCATTTTTAAAAGAAAAGTGATGTTTAAGTTTATTATCCATTTCCTTGATTTAACATAAACTTCTTTCTGTGAAAATAAAACTCTATTATCACAACTTGGATATAATTCCCTACTAAGTTACACTAGGCTATAAGAGTAAGATGCAGAAAGAATGTAAGTAGCAAGCCAATGATAAAACTGACTTCTACTGTGGCCGCATTCTGAGTATTCTAAAGGTGGAAAGAAGTAAAGACATATGGAAGGAGGCTCATGAGATTTTAGCGCTCCAGACATAGATGAATAATGTCTGAATCTGGAATTCTTTGTGGATGAAGAAGAATTTCCAAAAGGGGGGGAAAGACTGCAACGCAACACACACTAAAAATGAAGTCATTTCAAATCTTCACATCTGCAGAACAGATAGAATGTCAGAGAACTCACTCAGACAACTAAATACAGTCGGTGGATTGCCAGGGAAAAACCGAGCACTGTTCTAATGAATAACCACAGCTTTCCAAGGAAGTGAGAGAGCGCCCAAACTGTGCTCTTATGGAAAGTGTGCGGGGCTTCTCTCACAGGTCGCTCGTGGCTCTGAGCTCCCACTTCCTCAAGAGTCTGGGGGGCTCTGCGGGTTTCAGACTGTGTTTGTCAGAGTTCCCTTAGAAGCTGCTAATTCTACGCCGTTTCCACTGCAACTCAACAGCTCTTCCTTTTTCTTTAGATACTGGATCTTCAAAAAGGTTTTACTTGAAAAAAAATTCCTAGTTAAAAAGTAATCTTAAAATCATAGGGTTTAAAGAGCCGGGCGTGGTGGCGCACGCTTGTAATCCCAGCATTTGGGAGGCTGAGATCGGAGGATCCGGGTTTGCAGCCAGCCTCAGCTACCTAGGGAGGCACTCCACAACTTAGTGAGACCCTGTTTCAAAAATAAAGAATAAAAAATAGGGCTGGGGGTGTAGCTCGGAGGTAAAATGCCCGAGCTCAATCCCCAGTACCGAAAAAAAAAAAAAAAAAAAATCATAGGGTTTAAAAAATAACATTTAACCCTTAGCTTATTTGCTAATCACAAAGGGAAAACAAAAATTTATAATAAAGGACTCTGAAGTCAACCCATTTTGTCCCAATATCCCAGATATGGAACAACTATAAAAACAAATATAGCATATAATACAATTATATAATAAGATTGTAGTTCTATAATAATTATAATTAATATTGATTAATGATAGTTAATATAACATATGTACGTTTTAGGTTGTAGTTTTCAACCTATTTTAACGAACCTGTGTCAATTTCATTGAAATATTTGCAGAATTAAAAACTTGGAACTTAACAGGTTAACCCGTAAGTCAAACTTATCATCGCTAATGGTGTGACAATCAGATGATATGTACCTCTACCTAAAGCAATATAAAGATTACAGTATCATTTATGTAGTTTTCAGGCCAAAATCATTTAACTTTAATCAATCTTTCAGATGTAATGTCCAACAACAGGGAATACAGGTCATGGAGAAGTAAGTTAGTATCATTAAAAAAAGCAGATAAATGCACGATATGGATCACTTTATAAGGTAATTGGCTTGGCCTTTTTGATAAGTTCAATATCATAAAGGAACATCGTGTGTGTGTGTGTGTAGACTGGGAACATCCAATATAAAGACTTCCGAGACAGGCACCCGTTTTGAATGTTACAGCAAGAGTGAGCACACCAGGGTTTCCAGACTGCAGATCTTACATGAGATGAGAAGTTACTGAGGAGTTTTGAACAGAGAAATGACATGATTTGACTCATTATTTAACATGTTCATTCTGGATATCATGATGAGAACAAACTACAGGACACAAGCGTAGAAGAGGGGGCTACTGGAATACGGTCAAAAGAGGACATACTGTGAAAGCAGAGGCAATGAGACACATGTGGAGGCTTTGTGGAAAAGAGCAACATCAAGAATAAATCTAAGGACTTAAATTTATGTTGTTTTGTTTGTTTTTGCGTGAATGACTGGAAGTGGAGAACTGACATAAACCGAGATGGGAAGACTATAGAAAAAGCGGATATGCTGGTGAGAAGGGAATGCTGGGGGCACACAGGATGAGCCATTTGGTTGGGCACATTTGGCAGGCCTCTCGGGTATCCAGGTAAGGGTGTCCAAAAGGCTGTTGGGGACTGAGCCTGGAGTTTCGGGGAGTCATATTTAAAGTCATTAAACGAGATGAGAACACTGAGGGAAGTACTACAGAAAGAGGAGACGTCCAAAGGCTGAGTCTTGAGGCACTCACGCATGCACAGCGGTGGTGTCCGAGGGAACTTTCTGTGATGGCGAACTCTTTACATCTGTGCTATTCGATGAGTAGCCACTGCCCACACGTGGCTACTCAACACTTGAGATAGAGCTAATGCAACTGAAGAACGGGAAGTTCACGGAGACAGCCACAGGCAGTTAGCGGCTATAACAGCAAATGGCACAGATCAAGAGTTTGAGGAAGAGACGAGGAGTCAGCAGAGGAGGCAGAAAAGAAGTGTCCGAGGGGAGAGACTATAATGAGACAATTCTTCACAGGTCTGTTAGGGTCCTGCACATACTGCGAGGGAGGCACCGACAGTCTTTGCAGTCAGTGATGGATGGTAGAGTGAACAGCTCTGGAAGACTTGTTAGTACTTCCCTCCAGAGCAAAGAATTATTGTTCAGTATAATAAAGATAATGTCTCCCTAAGATCAGGTTTCCTTTCCAATAACAAAAACTACAGTGTGTATGTATCATCTGGCTTCTTCACATTGCCCTGGGGGAAATGAGGCTCAGAAAAACCAGCACAAAAATGCTGATTCTCTGGCTACTGCTGTAATAAACTGCCACCTCTGATCCAGAAGTCTCATGTCTTCTACCAGTATTCGTGAATTGGTGGCTGATTGACTCATTACCTTACAAACCCTGTAAAATCTTAGATTCTTTTTTTTGTGTGTGTGGTAATAGGGATTCAACCCAGGGGTATTTTACCTCTGAGTTACACACCCAACCCTATTTTACTTTTTATTTTGAAACAAGGTCTCACCAAGTTGCTGAGGGGCCTTGCTAAGTTGCTGAGGCTGGCCTCAAACCTATGGTCCTCCTGTCTCAGCCTCCCAAGTACTGGGATTACAGGCAAGTGCCACACCACGCCTGGCAATCCTCTGTAATTCTTTTTTATTGGTGTATTGTAAATACACATCGCACTGAGGTAGTGATAGGAATACACACGCACACAACTCACGGAACATTTCCTCTGGGTCCTGCTTTCGCTCCCCTTCCCCACAGGTGTCTTTGAGATTAGCATTGGTACATAGCATTATTTCAGCTGTTACCTTCTTTACGCCTCTTCCCCCGCCCCATTCTCCCCTGAACCTCCTCCATCACCCACTGGAGCCTCTGCTTGTCTGTCTGAGGTGACCCTTGCTTATCAATCTCTATCTAGCTTCCACATATGAGAGAAAACATACAATTATTCTAATCTAGCTGACCACAATACTCTCAAGTTCCACCCACTGTCCTGCAAATCATATAGTTTTGCTCTTCTTTATGGCTGAGTAAAATTCCATATATACACACCACAATTTTGTGATCCATTCATCTGTTGATGGACACCTAGGCTGGTTCCATATTTTGGCTCCTGTGAACTGTGCTGCTATAAATATGGATATACATGTATCACTATAATATTCTGACTTCAATTCCTTTGGAAAAAAGCATAGGAGAAGCATCACTGAGCCGTGCAGTCGTTCTATTCCCAGACTCCTGAGAAACCTCCACACTGACCTCCAAAGAGGCTGTGCTTATACACTGCTGGGGGCAGTCCCACCATCAGTGTGGCAGAGCTCCTATTTCCCCACATCCTCATTAGCAGTTATTATTTGTGTTCTTGATGACAACCATTCTAACTGGAATTAGGTTGCATCTAGGTGTAGTTTTGATTTGTATTTGCCTGGTTGTTAATGATGGTGGGCATATTTTTCATATATTTACTGGCCATTTGTATTTCTTCTTTTGGACCTACTCGGTTTTGATTGGCTATTTGTATTTTTAGTGTTGAGTTTTTAAAATGTTTTGTATATTCTAGATAGTAGTCTTCTATCAGAGAAGCAGCTGATAAATCTCTCATGCTGTAGGCTCTCTTTAGACTCTTGATGGTTTCTTTTGCTGCACAGAAGCTTTTTAATTTAATGCCGTCTCATTTATTAATTCTCATTTTAATTTCCTGAGCTTTGGGGGACTTACTGAGCAAGTTTCTACCAGTATCTATATGTTGGAGTGTTGTAGTAGTTTCAAAGTTTCTGGCCTCATTTCCAGGTCTTTGATCCATCTTGGATTGAGTCTTGTGGTAGGTCAGAGGTTTATTTCCATTTTCCTACATATGGATAACAAGTTTTCTCAATATCATTGTTGAAAAGGTCTTTTCTCCAGCATGTTTTTGGCATTTTTATCGAAAATCACCTGGCTATAAATATGAGGATAAGTTTCTCAGTGTTCTGTTCCAATGGCCTATGTGTCTGTTTTTGTGCCAATACCATGCTGTTCTTACTGCTATTGCTTTGTACTATAATTTCAAATCAGGTATTGTGACGCCTCTGGCATGGTGGTTCTTGCTGAGAACTGCTTTGGCTTTTCTGGATCTTTTGTTTTTCCATATGGATTTTATGATTGATTTCTCTAGATCTGTGGAGAATGACATTGATATTTTAATAAGGATTGCGAGGTTTTTTTGTTTGTTTGTTTGTTTTTTAATACTGACCTGGTTTGTTTCTAAGTATTTTTTTTAGGGGGGAGCTATTGTGAATGGAAATGCTAATGATTTTCATAAATTGATTTTGTATCTGGCTACTTTGCTGAAACTTTATCACCTCTTGAAGTCTTTTGGTTGAGTTTCTTGGATCTTCTAAGCAAAGGAACATGTCATCAGCAAACAAAGATAATTTCAGTTCTTCTTTCCCTGTTAGTATTCCTTTAATTCCCTTCTCCTAACTTTCTGCTGTGGTTAGTTTCAAGTACTATACTAAATAGGAGTAGTGACAGTGGGCATCTTTGTCTTGTTCTGTTTCTTAAGGAAAATTATTTCAGTTTTTCCCTGTTCATTATGATGTTGACTTTGGGTTTATCATAGATAGCCTTTATGATGTTGAGGTAGGTTCCTTCTATCCCTAATTTCTTCAGTGGTTTTATCATGGAAGGGTGTTGGATTCTGTCAAATTCTTTTTTTTTGCATCTATTGAAATAATCATATGATTTTTGTCCTTAGCTCTATTAATTAGTGGATTATATTTAATGATTTGCATATATTGAATCAGCTGATCTTTTTGTAATTTTGACAATTATTTTAGGAGTCAAGTGAAGGAGGTGTTTCAGGGAGGATACATGATCAATTCAGTTCCTGGGTATCAGATCAATACTGAGAAATGAAAGATGTGGACATCACTGATAACTGATTAAGAGCAGCTTTGATGGAATCGTGGGGACAGAAGTCTGACTGGCTTGAGTTAAAAAAAAAATGAGAAAAGCAAAATTACCAACAGAATATACACAATTGTTTCAAGAAGTTTTGTTGTAAAGGTTATATGAAATAAGCAATAGATGGGAAAATGGAGACAAGATGGGAGAAATAAAGGCATATTTTCATGCCTAAGAGAATGATTCAGAAGAGGGGAAAACAGATGATACAAGAGAAAGAATTACAAAGCACTTAACCTGGCTAGTTCTTTCATGGTAACAAGAGAAAAAACAAAGTATATAACTACTACTCAGCGGTGGGTAGTTAGCTATAGGGATGAAAGTTCTTTTCTGACTCAGTTTTCTTGGTGAAATGGGAAGCAAGCACCGCTGAATATGAAGAGAGGAGAAGAGATAGTGAACATGTGAGACAATTAGAGATAGAAAACATTTATCTTGGAGGAGATAAAACCGAGAGAGACTGGCTGGGGAAATCTGGTAGGACTGCCAAGAAACATTTAGGGTCCACTTGAGGTTATGACCATAAATTTAATGTAAGTCCAGCAAGATGGTTTTTATTGCGATGGAATAAGCAAAGAATTAAAATTTAATTGAAAATGTAGCTTAGCCAAGCGAGGTTGCAGAAGTGAGAAAGCGGCACAGGACTTGAGGATGTTGAGGGAGAGATGAATCTGTGTCTCTACCCCTCCTATCTCCCTCACCCTAGCCCTGCCACCGAGCCTTTTACGACTCATGAGTAGTTATCAGAAAAATTCTCCTTGACCTCTTCTCAGCTTTCCTTTAGCTTCTCATTAAGCTGAAAGTGGACTCTCCCTGAGGATGCTGCTTTCCTGGTAGCACTCTGGCTGAGGACCCTTTCTCTTCCACATCCCTCGATCACTAACCCTTGTAAAGCTCCTTCTCCTTGATTCCTCACTGCTACACCTAGACCATTCTCCTTTGTCCTCTGCAAAAAATCCCCTGTTCTGAGTCGTATACCCCCAGACTCTACCACCCACCTTTCCTACTGCAGTCATTGATGGCTCCCTAAGATCACTCCCTTTCATTCGTTGGTTATTTTAGCTTCTGGCTGTCACTCCAACACCGTTTCTTTCATAATTCTTATTGATTTCACATACAAATAAGTAATCTAGCTGATATCCTGGCCTCTTAATTTCTTGACCTTTTCTCCACAACAGCACTGATCTTGTCCTCCACCCTGTCTTAGCCACTTTCCCCCATGATCATACTCTAAGCCTTCAGACCAAATAAGAATACAGGTTAATAACTGCACATCTTCTTTTTAAAAAAAATTTTTTTTAAATTGGTGTACTGTTAGGTACCAGCTGAAAAAGGCATACATGCACACATTTCTCATTTAACCCTTTCCCAATTCCCACCCCACTCCCTCACCCTCCCTCTTTCTCAAGTTCAGTTTAGTGATGGCTTTGATATGTTCATGAAAGTATACCATGCTCATTAGGGTGTCCCCCCTCCCTCCATCACCTTCTGTTAAGTCAAATTCTTTGCTCATCTAAGATAATTGCACATCTTAAGGAGCATCATTTATCAAAAAAGATTTCACTCATGAGGTTGTAGTAAGGCGTCCCTCTACAGGACTCCACTGGCAGAGTTGAAGGAGTGGTCACACACCAGGCATAGACCCCCTTAATTCTAGACACACTCTGGCATGCCCTTTTGTCCTACCCCATGTCTAGATAAGTCTAAAGGAGCTAGAGTAGTCAGTACCCAACTCCCTCCCATAATCATAGGTTTCTCAACTACTAGAGCAGGAACTGTCTCAAAATCTTGGAAGGGCCGGGCATGGTGGCGCACGCTTGTAATCCCAGCATTTGGGAGGCTGAGATCAGAGGATCCAGGTTCGCGGCCAGCCTCAGCTATCTATGAGGCACTCGGCAACTTAGTGAGACCTTGTTTCAAAATAAAGAATAAAAAAAAAATAGGGCTGGGGGTATAGCTCGGAGGTAGAACGCCCCTGAGTTCAATCCCCAGTACTGAAAAAAAACAAAAAAAATCTTGGAAGGAAGGAAAGAAGGAGAAAAATTTTGTAGAACATTGAAGTTATAGTAACCGAGATAAAGGAAAAATTATTTTAAACCCCATTTTTCCCCCAAAAGCCTGAAAACCAAATAAAATTACTAGAGAATGAGGAAAAAGTGACATAAAATAGCTACATAAAACAAAATTATAATAGGTTAAGTTCATGGAGTAAAATTTAGACTCTTAAAAACCAACAAATTAAAGCCAGGTATGGTGGCACATGCTTATAATCCCAGTACTTGGGAAGCTGAGACAGGAACACCACAGGTTGGAGGGCAGTCTCAGCAAGTAATGAGACGCTCATCAACCTGGCGAGACCCTGCTTCCAAATGAAAATAAAATAGAGCTGGAGGTGTAGCGAATGCCCCTGAGTTCAATCACCAGTGCCAAAAAAACCAAAAAACAAAAACAAAAAACCCACAAACCAATGAATAGTGTTTAATAATTTTATCTATCTGAATGTTAGACTGGAAGTATATTATCAAACTTTGTAAGTAAAATTAAAACAAAGAGCTTGTTCAAGAATAAAACTGACTAGGACATAATTAAAGCATATCCAAAAGTGATACCGTATCCAGAAATAGAATTATATATAAAACATGCCATTAGGCCAAGCATAAAGCTTAATTTAAAAACAGAAACAAGTGACCTGTGAGATTAAATCAACAGGAGGGAAATGGAAAATGCAGAAGACTCTAAATGTGGGAGAATGAAAATGCCAGGGTAAGAAAAAATAATTTAAAGAAGCTTAATGGAAGAGTAAAACATGAAATTTAATTCAAGAAAGTATAAATACAAACAAGGATTGAGTGTAGAGTCCATGAACAGAAAAAGCTTAAGAAATAATTTCCATTTATTTGCAAAGTACTTATTAAGCTTTTGTAACACCACTATAGTTTCTCAGGAAGGGGGCGATGAGATTCAGGTGGCACTGTGATGGCTCAGAAAAGCAGGAGCAGATTATTCAGAAGGCCACTACAATTTATTCATTCTCGTATCTTCAACATGGAGCCAGTGAACTGCATCAAATAGAAATTCAGTAATACCTTCTTACTATCTGAGCTGCTAGATCCTCAGCTGGGGAAGCAGAAGGTGGGAAACAAAACAAAACAAAAAACAATGGAAATATCTCCAGATAAGAAGAAATGTATGTGTGCATGTATGCCTTTACCAGCTTGTACCTAGCAAAGACGTACAACTACAATGCACCAATTAAAAAATAAAATAAAATAAACTGGATATCCAAAAAGAAAATGTATACTTCTTCCAATTGGCCCTTCCTTCAGTTTTTCGTTTGTTTTGGTACTGGGGGTTGAACTCAGGGGTCTTCTGCCTCTGAACTACACCCCCAGCCCTATTTTTATTATTTTTGAAACAGGGTCTTGCTAGGTTGCTGAGGGTTTGGCTTAGTTGCTGGAGCTGGTCTTGAACCGGCGACCCTCCTTCTCAGCCTCCCAAGTGCTGGGATTACAGTTCTGCATCACCACACCCAGCTCCCTTCACAGTTCTTTCACGTGACCCTTGAAAGAACCCATTGCTTAGCTCCCGCCTTGGATACAGCTTTGATATCTTCTTTCTTTTTTTTTTTTTTTTTTTTTGGTACTGGGGATTGAACTCAGGGGCATTCTACCTCAAGCTATAAGCTATACCCCCAGCCCTATTTTTTATTCTTTATTTTAAAACCAAGTCTCACTAGGTTGTGGAGTGCCTCCCTAGGTAGCTGAGGCTGGCCGCGAACCCGGATCCTCTGGTCTCAGCCTCCCGAATGCTGGGATTACAAGCGTGCGCCACCACGCCCGGCTTTTGATATCTTATTTCTTGATTCCACAGATGCTCTCTATTTAATCAACTTTGACCATATCTTTGGAGATGATACTGAGATCTGATAGGAAAAGAGAGGCGAGGGCAGGATTCAACTTCAAAAAGAGAATGGGGAAACATAATGGGGGTCCAAGCCAAAAGGCCAGAAGGGACATGGAACTTGAGCACAAAGTTATAAGTTTGAGAGCACAAGGTTGAGAACAGTTATATGATGTCACAGAGCAAACAAGGTAATTAAGACTATATTAATGGGACAGAAAAAAGATCAATGCGAATTAAAGACTTCTAAAACCAAGCTCATACATTCTTCCAAATGAACAGCCCCCTCACACTATTCACAGAAACAAAGTCTAGAAGATCTAAATTTGAAAAATATCTAAAGGTATAAAAAAGTTAAGATTTCATGTTTACATATTCATGACAGGAAACATTCATTAAAAACTCAGTAAAAAAAAAAAAAAAGTTCATAAAATCAAAAGCCATAAAGGCAAAATAGGTTAATCTGACTTCAAAATTAAGAACAATGTAACAAAATGAACCACTAAGGAGGAGGCCAACAGATGGGAGGAAGATGTGCCACTTTAAAAAGAAAGAATGAAGCCGGGCGTGGTGGTGCACGCCTGTAATTCCAGCATTTGGGAGGCTGAGAATGGAGGATCCGGGTTCGAGGCCAGCCTCAGCTGCTTAGTGAGGCCCTCTGCAACTTAGTGAGACCCTGTTTCAAAATAAAAGAATAAAAAAAATAGGGCTTGGGCTGTAGCTGGGAGGTAGAATGCCCCCAGGTTCCATCCCCAGTACTGAAAAAAGAAGGAAGGAAGGAAAGAAGGAAGGAAGGAAGGAAGGAAGGAAGGAAGGAAGGAAGGAAGGAAGGAAAGAAAGAAAGAAAGAAAGAAAGAAAGAAAGAAAGAAAGAGTACTGAGCTGGGCATGGTGGTGCATGCTTATAATCTCAGTACTTGGGAGGCTAAGATAGAAGGATAACAGGTTCAAGACCAACCTCAGCAACTTAGCTTAGCAAGGCTCTCAGCAGCCTAGCAAGACCCTGTTTCAAAATAAAAAATAAAAAGGGCTAGGGGCATAGCTTAGAGGTAGAATGCCCCTGGGTTCAATCCCCAGTACCTCCCCCAAATAAGTATCTAAAATAAAAATAAATCAGAGAAAGACATGTATTTGTTATGCTTCACATAATAGAAAAACCAAATATAAGGGCACGTAAGCAAGATGAAAGTTAGGTCTCTCCCTCATGCAAAAGGTGAGGGTTGGTGTGGCAGCTCTATCACTGATCTACCACCTGCCTGACGATCCTGACGGCCTAGGATGGCTGTTAGTGCCCCAATCACCACGCTGCGTTCCAATATGCAGATCAGGACAGGGCGCCTTTTTGCTATAGAGACTTCCGCGTCACATCTAACCTTTCTGCTTGTCCACCACTGGCTAAAACTCACCCGCAAGGCATTGGGGACTGAACCAGGAACATCCTACCTCCGAGCTATACCCCCTAGCCCTTTTTATTTTGAAACAGGATCTCACTAGTTGCTGAGGGCCTTGCTAAGTTGCTGAGGCTGGTCTGGAACCTACAATCCTCCTGTCTCGGGCTCCCAAGTACTGCATTACAGGCCTGCGCCACCACACCCGGCTTGGAGGATTCATTTTTAACAGGCACCTCTAGCTGCCGTGTTGAGGGTACGCAGTAGGAAAGAAAGAACAAAACCAGGGGGAAGAAGAGGTTACTGCCATAATCCAGGGGAGATAATAATGGTGGCTTGGACAAAATAGGAGCAGTAGAGATACTGAGGAGTGATCCCACCTAGAAGCATTTTAAGGGCAGAACCAAGAGGATCTGCTGATAGACTGAATAGAGGATAAAAGGAAAAAGAGAATCAGAGATGGCTCTAGGGTACTTGGACTGACTACTAGAAGACTGAAGCTGCTATTCACTCTCATGAGACGGGACAGGAGGGGAAGAGCAGTTCAATTTAGAGACGTCTGTTAGATATCCAGTGGAGATGTCAAGTGGGCACTTTGATATCAGAATATGGGATTCAGAGGTGAAAGATAACTTGGAAATAGAGGTTTGGTAGTCACTGGTGTGTAGTTGTTGGTCTACAGATAGTATTTAAAGTCATGAGACTGGAGAAAATGCCAAAGGGGGGGGGCAATAAGGAAGACAGAGGTTTAAGATTAACTCCTGCAGTCCTTCAACTTGTAAGGGTCAGGAAGACGATGGGGGACTCACAAAGAGACCAAGAGAGAAAACCTCCAGTAGGGTGAGAGGCAATCCAGAGGACGCAGTGTTCTGGAAGGCATCTGAAGGAAGCATTTCAAAACCAGCAATAACCAACAATGTAAAACGCTGCTGACAGATCTGTAAGAGGAAGGCAGAACTGATTTGTTGACGTTAACAATGTGAAGGTCAGTGACGAGCTTGGCAAGACTGCTTCAGTGGGGAAAAAGACCTAATTAGTATGGACTCAACGCCTGATCAGAGTGAAAAGAAACTGGAGCTGGTGAGGTAAGTAACTGTATCACAAAGCCTCGTGATACAAGCCCAAACTCATGCCTCACGGGCGCTGTATCTCCAGGATCTCTTTATTCTACATCTTCCTCTAATGTGCTTGGCACATCCGGGTAACTCAATAAAGATTTATTGATTAACTAAGGTCAGCAGCTATTGAATCACGAACCAATCTTACTTCTAGAAGTTTAAAAGCTGATATGATAAAATGTGAGGTTTCTTGGTCCAATAAGGAAAGTCTGCCTTTTCACTCTCCTGCTATGACTGAAAGCTCTTTAGGACCCTTACTCACCTAGAATAGATATCCGTAAATTTCAGAGGGACAGCAGCAGAATTTGACAAACACATGCCCTACAAGAATATACTTTCAATTTTGTACAGACACACAAGCCCTCTCTACTTCTCGCACCTAGGGTCATTGTTTAATTTACAACTCTGAAGCAAGTATAGGCTTGCATAAACCTACACAGCTTTTTCAACAAATGGTGCTGGGATATCTGGATGTCTACATGCAAAAGAATGAAGTTGGCCCTACCTCACATATAAAAATTAACTCAAATGGGTCAAAGACCTAAATACAAGAACTCATTAAATCACTGGGGAATTGCAAATCACAAACACTTCATACTCACTAGATTAGATGGCTATAACAACAACAATAACAAACAAACAAAAAAACCCCAGAAAATAACAAATGTTGGGAAGAATGTGGAAAAACTGGAATTTTAAATATTTCTGGTAGAAATGTAAAATGGTGCAGCTGCTGTAGAACAGTTTGGTTCCTCGAAAACTTAAAAACAAGCTGGGCGTGGTGGTGCACACTTGTAATCCCAGCATTTGGGAGACTGAGACAGGAGGATCCGGGTTCACGGCCAACCTCAGCTACTTAGTGAGGCCCTCTGCAACTTAGTGAGACTGTTTCAAAATAAAGAATAAAAAATAGGGCTGGGGGTAGAGCTCGGAGGTAGAATGCCCCTGGGTTCAATCCCCAGTACCAAAAAACCCCCTTAAAAACAGGATTACCATATAACTCAACCAATTCCACTCCTAGCTTTATAGCCAAAAGAATAAAAACAGGCATTTAAATAAGAACTTGTAAACAAATGCTCTTAGTAGCACTACTTACAAGAGCCAAAAGGTATGAACATCCCAAATCCCATCAACTGATGATTTAAAAAAAAAAAAAATATGGTATATCCACACAATGGAGTATTATTTAGCTAAAGAAAGGAATGAAGTACTTACACATTTACAACATGAAGGAAACTTGTAAACATTATGCTGAATGAAAAAAGCCAGGTAAAAAAAAAAAAAAAAAAAAAGTCACGTATTGCCGGGGTCTGTCGACAGGTGTGGAGTGAGACGAGGTCACAGGACTGTGTATACACATCAGAGGAACTCAGGAAGCATCTACTTTATTACTCTCCAGTAGCTGTTTTTATCATTTTTTATCTGACATGAAGCCTAACCTTGAGGCTACAAACAGGCAGACAGCCAGACAGTTTGGGGCAGTAAAGTTACTTTCTGAAGGTTAAGCAGGTGTTAAAGGGGGGGCCGTAATGCCTTATCTGTTCTCGGGAAGACAGAGGGCTTTTTTTAACCCATTTGTCTTTGCTTATTTACTCTGTGAAGCTCTGGGGAGGAAGTGTAGGAGTGAGCAAGGACTGCAAGTGCTTTGATTTGATTTTATTTTATAAGGAGGTACCTATTCCCGGATAAGCTTGCAAAGCCTGCTTTTGACTAATGTTTGTAAGTGATTAGAGAATTCCTTATGTTGTTTGTCTGAAGGCACTATTTTTTTTTAGCTAATATTAGGAAATCACTGTTCGTCCAGCCACCATCTGTTTCTAAGAAATTTTCCTTTATAATTAATGTAAAAACAAAACCTAACGCACCCAAAATTCCCAGAATATAACACAATGCAAAGCGGGATATGCCATGCACTCCTTCTTTGGAATCGTCCGCCTTGCAGGACTCCACCGGACCGAGCCCTGCTCATGACCCAGCTAGTAAAGAGCTGTGGCAACGTATGATATGATTCTGTCTATACAAAAGTCAGAATAGGTAGATCCCTAGATATAGAAAGGAAATTGGTGGTTGCCAGGGGTTGGGGAAGAGAATGGGGAATGACTGCTTAATGGGTAGAGGGTTTCCTTTTAGGTTGAGGGAAATGTCCTAGGATTAGACAGCAGTGATGGCTGCCCAACATTGTTGAAGGTATGGAAAAATCACTGCTTAAATGGTCAATTTTATCTCAATTAAAAAAAAAAAATCACACACTTCACACTGAACAAACTCAGGCCTTGTCTAAGAATTTTTTTCCTGTGCTCTGCCCACCTGGTCCTTCTGCCTCCTCCACAAACCACAGGAGCTCTGAACCACATCGGCAATGGACTTTTCCCTCTACCTAGCTCCACTCAGGCATAGTCCCTAACCATATTTGAATAGGAGAATTCCCACTGCTGACTAAGCACATGAGTTTCCAAAGAAAACCGTTTCCTTAAAATGGACACAGTGAAATCTTGGAGCGAGGTCTTCATTTTACACAAGTTAATTATCATCCACCTAACGGATAAACCAGTAACAGCTATGGGCCCTAGTCTCTCACAGGGTGATATTCCTGTATGTAAAAGAGTATACCAATAGGGTTCCAACTAATAAACACCATTCTCTTTCCTCTTTTCTTACTAGGGATCGAACCCAGGGACACTGTACTTCTAAGCTACATCCCCAGCCCTTTTTTCTTTTTGAAACAGGATCTTGCCAAGCTGTTGAAAGTCTTGCTAAATTGCCTAGGCTGGCTTTGAGCCTGCAATCCTCCTGTCTCAGCCTCCCAAGTACTAGGATTATAAGCATGTGCTACTATGTCCGGCTCAAACACCATTCTTCACTAATAATCCTTGGAATTTTCCACTGTTTTTTTGTTCCTGGCAGACCGTAACGCTTAGAAACCCGAAGCATAAAACTGGCCTTTAAAACCTCCTCGGCCGTGTCAAGGCCGCCAAGGAGGCGGAACTGAATGGGGTAGACTGGTTGTGACCATGGCACGACAGTCAACTCGAGTCTTCAAGGCAACAACATTCTTACAACTTTTGGAAACCAGTTTGTTCAATGATCTCTTCTCTGGGCTCAGAGATGGACTACAGCTACAATTTATATCCATACCCTTCAGTCACCATCAATGATAAAAACTTCAAAGTATGAAGAACTTTACATGTGTGTAACTGGAAAAATCACGCCATATTATAAAATTGATTGGAAAAAAATCTGCAAAAACTACTGCTGGGGATCTGAGTTAGATACACATTTCCTACCATAGTCAAGTACTCCATTTTCAACATGCTAACAATCTGGTCTTTGTCAGTTCTACAGGAGGATGAGGTCAGGATCACTGGTGCCCAGATTACTACTGGTCTTTGGGAGCTCTGTGGTTTTCTAGATAAGCAAGAGACTGCGGGCCTAGTCACCGACATCTGACTCAGCCCCTTCAGGAGCCTCAAGGATCCTTGGCAAAGTATCTCCTCAGTGAAAAGCACCAAGTCGCCCATCAACTACATGCAAGACCCCGTGAAGATGGGTGGAGGAATAATCAGGTACCACTGAACTACCTCACGGAAAAGGCAGAAGTGTCGGGTAACCATAAAGACGTGTAGAACGCCAGTCCCTAGCTCACCACTCCATCTTTTCAGACAAACTTCTCAAAAGGTTCTGGAACTGAGCTGAGGGTATAGTTCAATGGTAGAACACTGCCTAGCATGTGCAAGGCCCAGCAGCTTGAAAAGAGATTTTTCAGATATTCACCATTCCCATATTCTTACTTCTTACTCATTTCAATCCGGTTTCTGCCTCTTCCAACCCCAGGACCCCATCCAAGACCCCATCTCGCTAAATTCAACGGCTTATTTTCAGTCCACATCTTTACGTGAAGACTCTTTTTGAAATACTCTTCCCTTGACTTTTATGACACACCTTAAACTATAATTACATTCTAAAAGGAAATCAAGTGTAGTTTAAATTGCTCTTGAAAATTCTTTAAATGGTCCATTAAGTATAGCATACCTATATACATGCAAATAAAACGCTGTCTCTTATCTAATTAAAAACATGGTAGAGTACTTTAGGTAAGTTCGAATACCTTAATTTCAAGCAGGCTGCTGTGCCATTGTACCTCTCTGGCCACGTCCATTTCGCATTCCTGGACTACTCTCCTCTGCTCATCTAAGTCTGGGCTCTCTTCTCTTATTAATCTGTCAGTGGTTCTCAACTTCCATTGCTCAGTGAAATCACTTGAAGAGTATGGCTTTTTTGTTTGTTTGTTTTGTTTTTGTGGTATGGGGGATTGAACCCAGGGGCATTCTACCTCTGAGCTACACCCCCAACCCTATGTTATTTTATTTTTGAAACAGGGTCTCTCTAGGTTGATGTGAGTCTCACTACTTGCTGAGGCTGTCCTCGAACCTGCTATCCTCCTGCCTTAGCCTCTCCGTTTGGGATTACAAGCATGTGTCACCACACCCGATGACTTGAGGAATATTTAAAAATCCAAGGCTGCAATTCAGACAAGCACACTAAAATAGAAATTTGTTAGGTGGACCCCAACATTAGTGGTTTTTAATCATTCAGTGATTCCAATGCACAACCAAGATGAAAAAAATCACTGTTCTATACTCTTCCTTGACCAGAAGCACACACTCAAAAGCCTACAGAATCAGAGAAGCAAATGAAAAGAGCAGGCCAGGCATTAGTTTTAGGGAGTGGTGGGCTGTGTCAGGAACTAGAAAGCAGCTACGACCACTTGTGACGTAGCTCCAATCAGTGTGGCCAGATGGGAAAGTCAGCGTAGTAATGCCATATTTCCTCATTTTAAAAGAGAAATGCCAAATCTTGATTTTTCATGGGAAATCTTCAGATTTTAAAACACTGGCAACGAATTCAGAATTAAATAACAAAACCACTGTATGAGCAAAACAAAACACATCTGTGAGCCAGATTCTGTGGTGGGCTACTGGTCTGCAACCTCTATGCTGGATAATTTCACCCATGCCCTTCAGTTTATGCCTAAAAATGTATGCCTCTAGTTCTGTTCTCTCCTCTAGTGCTTTTGACTTGAACTTTCAAATGAAAGTCTCAGCATCTCGGTGCAAACTGTGATTTTAAAACCACCTCAAAACTATCCTTACAATGTTCTCATCTCAGGTACCATTTTCACCATTAACCTGGTTGGGCAATGGGATCCATCCCAGGAACTTATTTCTCTCCCTCAACCCTTGTACCCTGTCGACCACCAAACCCGATCAACTATGCTCCCTAGATATATCTTGTGAATGTATGTACTGCTCTCTAGCTCCACTGCTACCACCTTTTCTCTCCTAGTTACCCACAATAACCTTATAATTAGGGTCAATTTGGAAGGAAAAAACAAGTGAATGTGAGAGACAACTGACCAGAAGATGGCAGCTTGGACCAAGATGGAACACAAATATTTGCAAATACATACACACACTATACACAAATACATAGATGTGTCAAATGAGTGTGTTTATGTATATATACTTGACCCAATAATTCCACTTCTAGCAATTTATCTTACAAATATATTCATATACATACAGACTAGCATATTTATAGTACTGTTTATAATAAACTGGGAATAATCTAAATGTCTGTCAATAGGGGAATGATTAATCTATGGTATATAAATGCAGTGAAATACTATAAAGTCATTAAAAAAATAAGATAACTATATATCAAAATAAAGATTCCCAAGACATTGTTAAGAGAATAGTGTATAGTATGCTATCATTTTTGTAAACAACAGGAAGAAGGAATATTCATTTGCTTGAATGCCCATAAAAATGTCTAAAATGACAAACAAAACTAGTATTAGTAGCCGGGCGTGGTGGCGCACGCTTGTAATCCCAGCATTCGGGAGGCTGAGACCGGAGGATCCGGGTTCGCGGCCAGCCTCAGCTACCTAGTGAGGCACTCCGCAACTTAGTGAGACTCGGTTTCAAAATAAAGAAGAAAAAATAGGGCTGGGGGTGTAGCTCGGAGGTAGAATGCCCCTGAGTTCAAACCCCAGTACCGCCAAAAAAAAAAAAAACCAAAAAACTAGTATTAGTGGTTATCCCTTTGGAAGGCATAGGGAAAATACTCATTGGTGGGGGAAAGTAGGACTCACAGAAGACATTCTGATGCAATGGGTAAGAGGGCCCAGGCACCTGTATTGTTTTAAGTTCCTCCAATGATTCTGAGGAGCAGGCTGGACTGTGAATCACCAACAAAGCAGACAGACTCTGCCTACTTTCCCAGCTTCCCTTTGTATCATCTTACCCCATCACTCCACATATTCCAGCCACACTGGCTTCTGGATTCCCGAAAAGGCTTTTCCTTTTCTGCCTCAGGACTTTCACACCTATTCCTTCTGTCTGGAATACTGTCCCCTGAAGCTTCATCTACTAGCTCCTGCTTATCCTTCAAAGGTCACTTCCCCAAGGAAACTTTCCGAAGCTTCCAAATGAGATCAAGGTCTCTGTTTTACTACTCAGATCAAACTGTGCTTCTCCTGCCAGAATTTAACATAACTGGAATGCGGTCCTTCTGTAATTACTAATGTATACATTTGTCACCCTCTTTAGACTGTAAGGTCCAAGAGAACAGAGACCAACCACATCAGTTGCTTTTACCACCATATTCTCAAACCTAACCTAGCATCCAGCCAGCAAAGTTAAGCCATCAGATATTTGTTGAATGAATGGCTGCAGCCAGGTATGGTGGCACATGCTTGTAATCCCAGTACTCCGGAGGCTGAGACAGGAGGATTGCAGGTTCTCGGCCAGCCTCAGCAACTTAGCGAGGCCCTCCACAACTAAGTGGGACCTCAAGCTTACAGAGGAAATCAAGACATAAGCAAACGAGGTCAATGCAGTGTCATGGTGTTAAGGCAGCAATTTAGAACAGTGGGTCTCAACCGGGGATGATCCAGTCCCCTTCCCAGGGAGCATTTGGCAATGTCTAGAGGCATTTTTGATTGCCACAATAGTGTGTGGAGTACTACTAGTATCTAGTAAACAGAGCTCAGGAATGCTGCTGGGCATCCTTTACTGTACAGGACGGCCTTCCACAAGAAAACTATATGGCCTAAAACGCTGACAGCACCGAGGATGAGAAAGCCTTGTTTAAAGGGTGGTAATATTCAAAAGACTGTTCAATTCTATCCCTGACACACTTGTAGATTTTTTTTTTCTTGGCTTGTTTTTTGGGGAGTCTGGGGGGTAAGTAAAGTTTCAGAGAGGAAGTAAAGCTCCAGCCATGTGTTGAAAGGTGGTAGTAGCCGGATCAGTGAGGACTACGATGGCCAGAAGTCATGAGGAATCTCTGAAGAGTTTAAAAGCAAAGTGATGGTTTGAACAGGTGCCCCATACTCCAAAAGTACCCATCTCTTTACTCCCTTCTTGCTCAAGCAAAACTTCCATTCTTTCAAGATAGCTGGTTTTAGCTAAACATTTGGGCCAAATTAATTCACACCAAGATAAAATCAGACAGACCCTTCACTCTCCAAAATGTTAAGCTGCATTTTAAAATATGCAAATGCTTACGAGTACAAACAAATCATCATTAACTGTTTAATGTTCACCAGGCTGCTAGTGGATAAAGATTTTTAATGCAACAGTTAGGTTAACCATGGAAAAGACCTCGCCAAAGCTTTCTGTTAAACAAAACTTTTTTTTTTTTTTTTTTTGCGGTACTGGGGATTGAACTCAGGGGCATTCTACCTCCGAGCTATACCCCCAGACCTATTTTTTATTCTTTATTTTGAAACTGAGTCTCACTAAGTTGCGGAGTGCCTCACTAGGTAGCTGAGGCTGGCCTTGAACCCGGATCCTCCTGTCTCAGCCTCCCGAATGCTGGGATTACAAGCGTGCGCCACCACGCCCGGCT
>PVLC010004012.1:0-89853 GCA_004027655.1 Graphiurus murinus | reverse complement strand
TTTATTTAGCTGCTCCCAATAACTGGCTATGTCAGTATAATTCCAAACACCAGAGAACAAGTATGACTCTTTCCATATTGTATGTGTAGTCACTTGTCTTTCTTCCTCCCATCCCCAAACCAATTCAGGGGATAGCTACTCTTTGTGAACACTTGAGACTCTTGGCCAGCTGGAATCTGTGGGCTGACATTACAAATCCAGGAAACCTAGAGGGACTCTCACTGTCCCTCTCTCAGACTCAGGGAGGCTGCACCTTCTGCCAGAATGCTGTCTCAGCCAATGGAAGCCTGTGTGGAGTTGAGGAAGAGATCAAGCATAAAAGAGCAAGGGCTTGGATGCTGAAGCCTGACTTTAGATGTGAGGTTTCAGTGTCAGGCTGCCAGGACTCACAAGCTGAGAGGAATCTGGAGCAGAAACTCCAGCTGAGAAAACAGAGACACATTTTGAATGGAGCAATTCTAGGCTTGGCAATGGGAGCCAGAAGGTCAGTTATGGTCTGGAAAGTAAAAACAAAACAAAACTAAACTAACAACAACAACCATAAAAAAATCCCACAGCATCTGGATCAGAGTCTGAATTCTGTTTTTCACCTGTCAGGTTACTTTGAGGAGCTATTTTCTCTCTTTAAGACTTAAGTTTTTTTAGCTGTAAATGGAGGAACATAAAAAACTCCACCTAATGGGATTGTTGCAAGGATTAAATACTGCACAGACTTAGCAGCATAGCTGGCATCTAATAAAGACTCCAAATTATCAATGCTACTGTAATTATTATTAATTCCATGATATTCATTCAAGGAATTTTAATGCACAAAATAGTCTCATAACCAGAAAAAAATTATTCATCATAATAACATTGGAAATGATGAAAAATGAAAATCAAAACCAATGTTAATGAATAAAAATACTGATTTGTGTGTGTGTGTGTTTGTGTGTATGTGTGTGTGTGTGTGTATAGTTTACTCAACACTTTGGTATTTAGATGGATATGGTGACACATATCTGTAATCCCAGTACTTGGGCAGGTGAAGTGAGAAAGGAGGATTGCAGGTTCAAGGCCAGTGTGTGGTAATTTAGTGTGCCCCTGTTTCAAATTTAAAAATTAAAAAAGGGCCAGGGTATAATTCAGAGGTACAATGTCCTGTGTTCAATTCTCAGTAACACACACACACAACACACACACACACACACACACACACACACACACATGCTTTGGGATTATTTCTGAATTAATAAAAACAACTAGAAACACCATTAGAATCCCAACATGTAAATGAAAAGGTTTATATTTTCCACAAATATAACTTTCAAATTACACTTAAGATCAATGTTATCATTGCCCAGATAGTTTTCCTGGGCTGAGCAAGGGGTATAAGCAACACAATTCCACATGGTCTGGATGGTTTCAAATGTTCCTCAAAATGTTTACTGAAACAAACAATGTAATGAACCAAAGATTATATTGACTATCCACGTCTTCCTTCCAGACCAGTAGTTCAGTTTCTCATAAATGCAGCACATTTTTAATCATCTTTTTTATGAAAAAAAAGACTTTAAGTTTGCAGCTATAACTTATCATTTATATGAGTGGACAAAGGGGGTTGAATATGGCAGCTCAACAGCTTCCCAGTCAAAGCTTCATCCACACAACAAATGTATGCCAGGTAGTCCCCTACATGTCTTCTCTTAGAAGAAATATTTTTATTGGTATGATTCATTTATTTATATTTTTGATTATATAGTATCCTATGGTTGTATTTTAATTCCAAATCAACAACTAGTAACTCAACCCCCCTTGTGATTCTACCTAAACATTGACATTCACTTATACTCACAATAAAATGTGCATGGATTTCCAGTTACTCAATGTCAGAGCCTCTCTGATCTCCCAGGAAAATCCACAGGCATCATATATTGCTGAGAGGGAACTTGTGGAGGATTGGTTACCTTTTGATGTTAATCTTAGAGGGAACTAAAATACTTATCTCATGTAAATTCACCAGGACAGTGGAGCACAAAGTCAAAGGTTCCTCTTGCCTTTCATGTCATGGGTTGCATGATATAAAAACTTCCCAGTGCACCTTTGGTACTGGGAGGCTTTTGAAACAAATCCTTTATTAATTCTAGGGCAAAAGCTCTGGTCCTAGCTTGTTCCATAATCCAAGGTACACAGAAGCAGCTGACTCCAAAATATATCATTTCTTCAAATTTCTTCCATTTAAAGTGTATCAAACCCAGGAGTGGTAGCACATACTTAAAAATCCCAGTACTTGGGAGGCTGAGACAGGAGGATTGCAGATTCCCAGCCAGCTTCAGCAACTTAGCGAGACCCTCTATAATTTAGTGAGACCCTGTTTCAAAATGAAAAACAAAAAATAAATAAAATAGGGCTAGTGGTATAGCTCAGAGGTAGACACCCCTGAGTTCAATCCCAAGTACAAAAACAACAAAACAACAGAAAAACAAAAATCCCTAGTACCAACAGGATAGAGTGTTCTCTGTTTCTCACTATACAGTGTGATTGGCTTGTTTGAATAATTCTGTAGATTGGTGGTAAACTGAAAGATGTCATTTGGGAATAAGCAGAAATTTTACACAGTCTCCTCAATGCCTCTCAAGTACTAGGTTACAAGTGTGTGCCGCTGGGCCTGGCTCACCCCCTGCTCCATATTCTTTGGTCCACCAGCCTTCTTGCCATCCTTCACTTGTGAGTAATAGAAGGCAAAACTGTCTCTTGAAATGCATTCACAACAATCCTTAAACTTCATTTAGCACTTTTTGCAACTTGAGGTTAGAGAGTTTATTGGATGCATGTCTCCCAAATGCCTGGCATGCAGTAAGCACTGAACAAAATGTTTGTTGATGGAATAAATGAACAAAATGTGATAACAACTGTAAAAGCATTCTTAGGAGTTATAAGCACTGTATAAGATTAAAGGCACCAGATTATCATATCTTTTGCCTCCTCCTTAATTGTGGGAGAGTTCACTTCCACCCTCCTGCACCCTGCCTCCCAGTCTCCCTGCCTCATAGCCCTGTGGAGTTGGCCTTTCAGAACAGGGAGACTTGATCTGGGCTAGTGGGTCATAGATCCCAGGCTTTCTTGTCATTCATTCCAAACTGCTGGCTTTTGCCAGGGCAGCCATATAAATCACCCACACAGCAACAGGGAAGTGCTCAGCAGTAATGGATGACTGTTCTTTTACAATGAAAAGGGAATTTGGCACAATGAGAAAAGTCTGTAAGAAATCAGTTCTCTCAATCTCCCAAGTGATGGATTGTCATGACAATTTCTCAATTGTTTAGACAGTTCTCTACAAATTAAAAATCTCAGTGGCAAGAGGGACTGTGGAGGTCATTTGGCCTAATCATTTTATTTATAAAATAGAGAGACCCATAAGTGACTTACACAAGTTATGCCACTAACCAGCAAACAAACTGAAGTGAAATCCAGGTCTTTAGATTTATATATGCTCGCCTTTGCTTCTTCTAGAGTTATTCTGTGTGTGTGTGTGTGTGTGTGTGTGTGTGTGTGTGTATCACAAGACTGAGGATGGCAGGATCTAATAGTGACATGCTAGAAAATGAACAGGAGCAAAGCAACACAATTTTTTTCAAACTCACATAATATAAGTTTAAAAATATGATTTCAAATGTTTGCAGGTATTTTTTGCCACCAAAAGAAATAAAACCTTTTCCTCAAGGGAAATCTTCCTACTGAAAATAAGTAGGTGGAAAAATTTAAAACATAGTTTTAATTATCAGGTCATCAAAGCACATTGAATGAGTGGCATTTATGAGTTGGGTCACTGGAACTCCATTTTTGGAAGCCAAACACAACCTACTGTCAAGTTCAACTGGTTCATGTATGATAGAAGTAGAACATCTAGTTTCTCTCCTAAAGAAGTTTACAACTGTTTAAGGAAGAAAGGCAAAAATATATTTGGAAAAACTCAAATTAACAACCCATGGAGATAGAAGGGGTGGATAGGACTAAACTGTGTAGCCTTGTTATGTGTTTATATTTAGTGGTATTGACATAAAATATCTTATTTTCAAATAACTGCTTTTAACTGTGCCATGACCGTTAATGACACACTTGAGTCAATTCCAGTACATTTCAGCCATTGAAATTAGGACAGTTCTCTTACAATTCCTCTCCCCACATTTCTGACTTAATACTCCCAACATTTCCATGAGTTAGATATTATTGTTAACCTTATTTTTCACTGGAAAAAGCTGAGGCTGAAGTAAGTTAACAGTCATCCTCAAAGCATTCAGTGAATACATGGATGTGCTCTAGATATACATTGCTATGTCCTAAGTAAGGAACTTGGGGCAGGTCACGGGCTTCAGTTTGTAGTCCCTGGGGCCACCTGAGCTGAAGCACAGTGGCAGTGAAGTCAGAAGGGAAGATGGACATCAACATCATGCTGAAGCTGAACCTATAAAATTTGAAAGTCCTGGAAAGAAGTTAAAAAAAAAAGAAAGAGGGAGGGGGAGAGAGAGAGGAGAGGAGAGGGGAGAGAGAAGGAGAGAGAGAGAGAGAGAGAGGAGAGGAGAGGGGAGAGAGAAGGAGAGAGAGAGAGAGGAGAGGAGAGGGGAGAGAGAAGGAGAGAGAGAGAGAGAGAGAGAGAGAGAGAGAGAGAGAGAGAGAGAGAGAGGAAGAAAGAAAGAAAATGATCCTCGTATATCAAGTCCAGGTAACTGGGAAAATGTTGTCATCTGCAGAAACTTTAGCGTCACAAGTAAAACTGGCTGAAGAGAGTGGCAAAGTGATGAATTCACTTATCAGCTCAAGGCATTATCTTGAAATAAACATCTTGGAAGCTGAAACTTATGTTTTAAAGAACCATTTTATTTTTTAAATGTTTGCCTGGCCTCACATAGCCAGTATTTAACCTATTGCTAGCTACCTTAAATAATTCCTCTATGCTGTAATTTTCCCCCAAGGACACTTTAGGAAAGAAAAGTGCCTCTCCTGCTTACTCGCAGGTATATAAGGCTTTGTGTTTTCTTTATTAAAAGCTATTACCTGGGACAGTATAAGGGATTTTTAATGAGCCACGTGGTTCACAGACCCATGCCATCCTGCCATTGTAACAGACCTCCTAGAGCATGCTCTTATGAGTTAATCAAGGTCAAGTCTGGTTATGACTTGCATAGCCTGAACTGTCTAACTGACCTCGTGTTCTAATACAGACAGAAAAATTCAATGAATCTTGAATGAACTCAACCCTATACATTTACTGAACATCTGCTCTAGGGTTAGGCACTAGCTGTGTTAAGTGTAAGAGCTACAAAGCTGAATGACACATTTCCCACCTTTGGGAAGCTTACATCCAAGCTTGACTACAGGTCATAAATAAATAAACAGGCTAACAAACATTAAGTGCTAGGAGAGATGTAGATATAAGAGACAAAAGAACAGCTTATTCTAATGAGAAATAATATCAGGGAAAAAACATGGTAGCATATTTAAAGAAAAGATATGCCGATAAGAACAGTTCATGTTTTTAGAATACTGTTTATGCCACCTACACAAAGCATGAGACCATGGACAAAAATATATTTCACACCAGAAACCCCCAAATAGAGGAATCTTCACTGTCATCTGTTATACAGAACAAATAGTCTCATGTTACCATAGAAATCCCCATTCTCTTCTGTGGGAAAGTATTTTAAATAAAGCTGTCAGACAGTCTCAATTAAAAATAACAAATGAAACACCAATTATGGTCCCTTTGGATTTACTAATAAAGTTCATTAATGAACTTTCCATCAGGTATTCAGAAAATAAAAGGTAGCATATGGAGAAATTTTTGACATAATTAAAGTTCTCTATTTACACTTTACCACCTTTGGCTACTGGCAGTCTGAACAAAATTAAGTAATTGGCTACATAAGATGAGATCTTAAATAGTGGTCAAGTTAGCTGAAAAATAAACAAGTGGAGAAGAAGGTCACAGGAAGTTTACTTGATAAGGGTCACTTTCTGTAATTTTTAAGAAGGAATTTAGTTAGTTTTAGCTTATGAGTACCACTTTCTTCAAATTGACCCTTTAATGCAGAGTAATTTTAAATAATTGACATATGTATGTTAAGTTATGTTATGTTTTGATGTGTGATATGATGTGATATTATATTATGCTATGTTATTTTGTGGTACTAGGGATTGAATCCAGGGGCATTCTACCTCTTAGCTACAACTCCAGACATATTTTATCTTTTATTTTGAAACAGGGTCTTGCTAAGTGGCTGAGGGTCTCACGAAGTTGCTGAGGTTGGCCTCAAACCTATCATCTTCCTGTGTCATTCTTCCAAGTACTGGGATTCTGAGCATGCATCAACATGCCCAGTTGGCACATTTTAGTAAATACGAGTTTCCCTTCTCCATCCATATTGGGTCCCCTTTCCCTTGAAGTATTTGTGAATCCTATTTTATAAAGCTGGACTGTAATCCCAGTACTTGAGAGGCTGAGAAAGGAGGATTGAAGGTTCCAGACCAGCCTCAGCAACTTTGCAAAACCCTTAGCATTTAGCAAGACCCTTTTTCAAAAAATAAAATATGTCTGGAGGTGTAGCTCAGAGGTAGAAATGCCCCTGGGTTCAATCCCTGGTACCATACAAAAATATTGAGAACAGGGGTTGGCTCTTCAGTTTTATAGAGATTAGTCAGGACCTACCACCCAGCCTACTCACTATACTTTGATAAGAGACAGTGCATTTAATATCTTTCACGCCATCTCAAGTGAACTGCTGAAATCACTGGGTCACTCTCTACTTTCTGCAGGAGTTCCTGTTATTGTTGTGTTTTCAAACACACCACCTTCTTGTGTGTATGGAGTGGGTGGTGTGGGAGCTGCACTGCTGGTAGGTCCAATAAAATTCCAAACTTACCTTCTGCCTCCATAACACACAGTAGCATCCTGTGGAAGGCAGAAGCAAACCTGACTTGCCATCAATTTTTCTTATGACCCAAATGTACTTAGATGGTTCACTTAAATTATTTTCAAACTGGATTACACAAATGATAGATATTATCAGCTCTCTGACATTTCCATCTGGTCAATTGCTTTCAGGTGACTTCAAAATAAAGCTGGTACTCTATCCAAAGACAAATGAAGTTAAGGCTTTTTTTTTTTTTTTGAGTCATAGTCTCAGTTTTTTGTTGATACCTCTTTACTGTTCACTCCTCTAACCCTGGAGCACTTTCCATCCCCCCACACTTGCACGCGTGCGCGCACACACACACACACACACACATGTGAGTGCATACACACACACACACACACACACACACACACACACACACACTCATTCACTCCCTTCTGGCTAGCCTGGTGCCTCTCTTAGACACATGACCCTTGAAAGGGAGTTGATCTCTCACTTGAGTTGTCTTATAAATCACTTAACCTTCTTCCTTTGCTCCACATTAACCTTTGGTCTTTAATTTCTTCCTTTTCACTTGATTTTACAACCTGCTCTCTCCATAAAGCCTTTTTATGAGGACTTATATGGAAGTGACTCCCTAAAAATAAATTTCAATTTATATTTGATTATGATGATTCGAGCCCATAATTTAGACTTAAAATATCATGCTCCAAACGCATATTCATAAACAAGGCAACTAATGATTACCTGGTCCTTTCTTTTAGAATTAGGATATCTACTTCTCACTCTCCTGAAGTTTCCTTTGGTTGCATTGCTCCCTGTGATCAACAAGCAGGGGCTGAATATCTAACAAAAGTTGTACTCTGCAGAGTTAGGAATGGAAACCTTGAACCCAAGAGTTGAGAATCTCTAGGCTTTGTCTCTGTGGGAGGCATCTTGTCTTCTTTTCTCATGTATATGTAGGGTCCTTCTGAATTGTTTAGCTTTCCCCTTAACCCTGGGCTCCCTGGTGGAAAGGAACCCAGGGTCACATCCTAGGGTGTGTCCACATCTATTGTTCATCAGTGACCCAAAGACAAAAAATCAGCCTGAACAAAATGGACATCAGGTCACTTCTGGTACATGGAGTTCTTTGCTAAGAGATGAGCACTATCTATCTTGGAAGTGGTCTCTATAAACAGCACAAGGATTAAAAAAAAAAAGTGAATTGCTCAATTTCCATGCTGACTGGAGAGAACTAAGGAAGAATGATACTCCAGAAACTGGAGGAAAAAAAAGCCAAAGACTGTGCCACGATGACGGTGATGATCACATCCCAAATCAGTCTTTAGTCAAGAACCCTT
Organism: Graphiurus murinus; assembly: GCA_004027655.1. NCBI lineage: Eukaryota > Metazoa > Chordata > Mammalia > Rodentia > Gliridae > Graphiurus > Graphiurus murinus. Next base: position 81,617 of record PVLC010004012.1, on the reverse strand, counting down.
TGATAAAACCCAAACATGAGACTAGTTGTATTAAATGGAATATTGAAAAGAGAGAAATATTAAGTATTTAAGATCAGCGACATCTAGGAACAGCACTGCTCTTCAAGGTGCAGGTCCTCACAATGACATAATGCTGATGTTCTTCTAAATAGAGACAAGTGTGAATAGAGTCAGTGAGGAGGTTAGAAAGTTAGCTGAGCATGCCAGGCACATGCCTGTAATCTCAGTACTTTGGAGGCTGACACAGGATGATCACAGCTTAGAGGCTAGTCTCAGTAACTTAGCAAGACCTTGTTTCAAAATAAAAAATAAGAGGTGGGTGTGGTGGCACACACTTGTAATCCCAGTATTGGGGAGGCTAAGACCAGAGGATCCGTGTTCAAGGCCAGCCTCAGCTACTTAGTAAGGCCCTCTGCAACTTAGTGACACCCTGTTTCAAAAAAAAAAAAAAAAAAGAATAAAGAATAGGGCTGGGGGTGTAGCTTGGAGGTAGAATGTCCCTGGGTTCCATTTCTAGTACTGCAAAAAAAAAAAAAAAAAAATCATACATACATACATAAAGAAAGAAAGAAAGAAATAATAAAAAGGGCTGCTGTGTACAGTTCAGTGTTAGAATCCCCCTGGGTTCAATCCCCAGTACCATAATGAAAGTTAGCTGAGTACATCTTTAGGAATCTTCAGTATCTTCCTACTGCCTGTCTTCTCAATTCTCTTTTGCTACTGGCCTGCAAGTAACCTGGTATCAACTTTTAACCTTGGCACTCCTTAAATCCACAAAAATATTCCTCCCTTTACCTCTTTATGTGAGAACTCTCACCCAAACCTCAGTTTTAGCTTTGCTTTTAGATTTCATCTCGAGGGGCCTCCCCCAGACTCTAGTTTCCAGAAGGTACCCCTGCTCTAGGTTCTTGAAGTCTCCACATTTCAAAGTCTCACTGCCCTGTGGTCACTTATTCAGGGCCTCTTGTCCACCACCCTGCACTCTGAGTATCTTATGGGCTGGATGACATCCAGTCCCTTCATCCCTGTCTGCAAAGCACATAGAATGCATTTAGTGCAGGAATTCTGACCAATTAAGGCAGGATCGGTGCCCATCCCCCTGCTCCCATGCCCAGAATTATTTGAGTATAAAGGCTTGAAGCTTTTATAGGATTTACCATTTTCTTCATATTTTATATGGCAATATATTTGCATATCTCCTTTATCGCATCTGTTCCTGATAATAAATTTCTGATAAAAAATATGCCACAGCTTCTCTTCATTAGTAGAGACATTATTGTAGACTATTAGCTGGCCCAGGAATTCCCATTATGCAAAATGACACCATTCCCACAGGAGTGAGCCTCAGCACAGGGTTTATAAGACCTTCAAACAGGGCAAGATAAACTTTTTTTTTTTTTTTTTTTGGTCTCACAGGAAAAGAAGGCTGCTCTTTTATCTTCTGATGATCAAATGTTAAAGTCTCCAGTTCCATTTAATGTTACCTAATGACAACGTGTCTGTGGATGTTTACAGTTCTCTGCTTCACACACAGGTTTGGCAGCAGAGGTGTTCTGACAAGAGCCCTGAGTGATGACAGGTCCAAAGCTGTGGATGCATGAGGAGCTCCTCCTTAACTCTCTATGCCAGCATCATCCTGGACCAGGATTGTATTTAACTATATGTAAAAATGAAACACGCTAAATTTCTTGCAGTCCCTGTGTTCATGCAGTGTTTTCTCAGTGAGAGGGCTTGTCCTCTTATCTCCTGTCTAGGAAGTATAAAATATTTGACTCCTGAGATCCAAAACTTTAGGAGTTGGTATTTAACTTAAATACAACCTAAGAAAACAAATGTCTCATAAGCAGTTGGAGAGATTGGCCACATTTTCTCTATAGGAAGAATTCCTAAAATTCAATCTGTCTACACCAATGCCTAAAATGAAGGAAGCATAGATATGTTTACTAAATGTGCAGTGAAGTTAAATTAGGTGACATTCCAAAGACTATAAACAACCAGATAAAACTTCAAAATAATTATAGTCCATTAAAAAAGGATCTCAGCTGGGTGTGGTGGTATATACCTGTTATCTCAGTACTTTTGAGGTGAGCACAAAGTAACTTAGCGAGACCCTCTTTGAAATAAAAAAAAGTAAAAAGTCTGGGAGTATAGCTCGTAGGAGGAATGTCCCTGGTATAGCTTTGGAGGGAGAATGCCCCTGGGTTCAATTCCTAGTACCAAACCAAACCAAACCAAACAACCTGAAAGCAAAACAAACAAGAAAAAAAAAATTCAACAACATAAAGGGAGGGGGGGCACAAAGAAAAGAGATGAAATGCTAAAGACAGATGGGGTAAAAATGTAAAAGATGGTGGCTAACTGCACTGATAACTCTCTCCTTTCTCTCTTTTTCTGAAACCCCATGCAACAGGCATATCAGTTATAACCGAGCACATTGCTAATTCCAATTAAATTAGCAAACATTTACTGAGTGCCTGCTCTATGTTAAGTGCCATGCCAATTAAGTGTACAAACATGAAGAACATAGTCTCTGACTCTAAGAAGCTTATAAACTAATTAGATAGACACACAAACCAAGGGCCACCTTGCACAGAGTGATGCTGCCTGGGGATGCAAGAGCAGCCAAGACTTAGGGACGGCTTTCCTCAGGAGTTTATACTTAAGATAAGTCTTAAAGGCTAAGTGGGATTTGTGAAGCCGATAAAGGGCAGAAGAAAATCCAAAACATAAAGAAGAGCAGACTGGGACTCTCAGCTGAAGAGCAAGCAGCTTTCTTAGAACCATGGTTTGTCCAGTAGCATGCAGATGCTGGGGAGGGAGTGGGTCATAAAAGGTCTGGAATGCTAAGCCTATGGACTGGGCATCATCTGGCATCACTGGGAGGATTTAATCATAGGACAGTAGTAAGCTGGAAAAAGGGGTGGCATCAGTTTTAATGTAGAAAATCCAGGTGTACTTGGGGCCTACATAATTTTATGCCACACACAGAAAGCATTCAAAAACATGCGTTGACTTGAATTATTAGTTTACATGGAAACAACTCATGTGTCTACCAATTTTTTTATGGAGGATAATCTGTTCCACTTCCTTAGGACATACCCTTGACTCTTAATAGCTTCAAAAAGCTTTCTGGTTATCACAAGGAAAATTAAATGAGAGAGTGTGGATTTATCACTCAGGTCCAATCTATCACGAATGGTAGAAAAAATATCCAAGACTAAGTAATGAAAGTCAGGTTATTAAACAGACAAAGAAGAACAAAATCATGTAATTTGCAGGGAAATGGATGGAATTGTAAAACATTATGCTAAGTGAGATTAGTCAGTCACAAAAAGTAAAAAATCATATGCTCTCCTTAATATGTGGAAGCCTGGGAGAAAGTGGGACATAAGAGGGACTCTAGACAAAGAAGGAGAAAACTTAGATGAGCAAAGAAGGTGACTTAACTGAAGATGGTGGGGGGGCACCCTAATGAGCATGATGTACTTTCACAAACATATCAAAGTCAATCTCTAAACTGACCTTGAGAAGGAGGCAGAGCAAGGGAGTGGGGTGGGAATTGGGGAAGGGTTAAATGAGAAATGTGTGCATGTATGCCTTTATCAGCTTGTATCTAACAAAGATGTATGATTATAATGCACCAATAAAAAATTTATAAAAAACAAGAAGTGAGAGATTTGGTGTTGGTAAAGGTAGAGGTAACAGGTAATCACTCATAATGCTCATGAGAATAAGAATTATCCATTGCTATTAAGCTCATTATTTAGCATAAAAGCTGAAACTATGGATATAACTGAAACCCTTGTTAAGCCTTCCCCTTTATTTCCCACAGATAGTCACTATCATGAAGTTCTCATTTTCATGCATGCCTTTAAATACATTTTCTTCATGTGATTGTCTCCCCAAATAATATATTTTTTGCACATTAAGATATTACACATAAATGATGCACATAGCATACAAAAACAAGCTCTTTTGAAGCTTTTTCCCTTCAGCAACTTGATTTTTGACGTTTATTTGTGCAGACAAATGTAGCTCTGATGTATTCATTCATAGATACATAATATCCAACTACAGGACTATACCATACTGTATTGTCATACATGGACTTTTAAGTTGTTCCCAGTTTCTTGCTATTATAAGCTGTCATAGAACTGTAGGAAAGTTTTCCTAGGTATTGCTTAGCATAAGTGAACTTTCAGTTCTCCTTTGATAACCAATGTCATATTTTTCTCCAAATTTTTTGAAAGACCTTTATCCTCTCCCCAGTACTGTTTGAGTTTCCGTTATTTCACAGGCTCAAAAATACTTGGCTAAGCCAGGTGTGGTGGTGTACTTATGCTTGTAATCTCAGTACTTGGGAGGCTGAGACAGGTGGATCACAGGTTCAAGGACAGCCTCAATAAGTAGTGAGACTCTTGTCAACCTAGCAAGATCCTGTTTTTCAAATAAGAAATAAAATTGGACTGGGGGTATAGCTCAAAGGTAGAATGCCTCTGGGTTCAATTCCCAGTACTAAAAAAACCCAAAAAACAAAAACCAAAAAACTTGGCTCTAACCAAACTTGTTTTTTGCATATAAAATTGTTCTTATAATTTTAATGTTTCTCTGTTAGTGGAAAGGAGAGTCTTTTCATGTTTAGTGAATATTTCAACTTACTTTTATATAAAATGCTTAGCTAAAACATTTACTTTGCTGGGGCTGATGGCACACATCTGTAATCCCAGTAATCTGAGAGGCTGAGACAAGGGAATCACAGGTTCAAGGCCAACCTGAACAACTTAGTGAGATTCTCAACAACTTTGCAAGACCTTGTTTCAAAATAAAAATTAAAAAGGACTGGGGGTAGAATGCCCATGAGTTCAATCCGTAATAACACACACACACACACACACACACACAATTATTTTTCTATTCACCTAATTAAGTTGGTTTTGTGTGTGTGTGTGTGTGTAGTTTGTAGATTTTCCTTTTAAATGTTGATATTAATACTTTGTTAAAAGTTTGTACAGAAAACAATTTAATGCTAAAACCATTAAGAATACTCATATCCTTCAACCTAATAATCATACTTAAATAAATTAAACTAAGGAAGCAAAATATAAAGTATACTAAAACATTTAAATTTTGGAGATGCTCATCAAAACATTATAGTATTAAAATATTTCATGTAATGTGCTTACTAGCCATAAATAGAAAATGAAATTTTTCAACAAAATTGTGGGATTAATATATTCACAAATTTTACTGCTATAAGGATATTAAGGCTAATGTTACAGAAGAATATTTAATATATAGATAAATGTTAAAATACATTAAATGAATCTGGGCATGGTGGCACATACTTTTAATCCTAGTACTTGAGAGGCTGAGACAAGAGGATCACAGGTTAGAGGAAAGCTGCAGCAACTTTTGAGATCCTGTTTCAAAGCAAAAATAAAAAATAGGGGTTGGATTACAGCTCAGGAGCAAAATGTCTCTGTGTTCAATTCCCAGTACCACAAAAAAACAAAACAAAACAAACATAAAACTCTCAAAACAACAACAACAAAGACTAAACGAAAATGCAAGTTGTAAAATATTTCATAACAAAAATATGATTCTAAATGAAATTATTGCTAGTTTATTGAATTATATTTCCTCCTGTGTTCCTGTATTTTTTTCTAAAATTTCTATAAAGTAACCGAGATACTTCTTTAAAGGTTTTCCATCTAAATATAATAGGAAGACTCTTTCAGAGTTGGAGTATCAGAAGAAAAATTAATCTAAGTGACAGAATGTTGAAAAGCACCAGATTGCAAGTAGTGTTGAAAGTTACAAACAAGAGCAGTGTGTATATGTGTACAGGACTTCTGTTTCTAAGGCCAGACATTTCAGCCAAATCTACAAAAAATGATTGCCCTTGGATCACTGCTGTCTCAACTAATGGGAAATAATAACCCAAGAAGTTCTATGGGTTCCACGTATAGCAGAGCTCAGAGTTTCCCAAAGGGCTTACAATCTAAGTAAGACAGATGAGACAATTAAGACAAATAGACAGGAGATAGGAAAAGACAATTTGTACCCCAGTCATGGAGTAGGCATATGGTTTCTATGCTCATACAAACATTTCAGGACAATTTAAGGAGATTCAAGCCAGATTCAAGTAGAAAATGTAGCTAGAACTAGATTTTGAGGATTGTAAAATAAGACATATATTTTATGTAACTGGTGGTAAATAAAATCAGAAGAAGATAGACACAAAAGTAAAACTACTCAAAAAGTGGTTTGATAATCTGGGACCTGTCTAGTTTATGAAACATTTGCTTATAACTAAACAAAATTCTATTTTATTTTATGTGGTACCAGAGATGGAACCCAAGGGACTTATACTTCTGAGCTATACTCTCACATCTTTCTACATTCTTTTAATTTTTTTTTTTGTAGCAGGGTCTCAAATTACTGTGCACTGGCTTTGAAACTGTGATCTGTCCATCCTAGCCTTCCAACTAATAGGATTACAAGTGTATACCATCACATCCTGCTTAACCAAAATTTTGAAACAATCAATGTCAAATATGGAATAGTTGAGAGAACTTCCTCCTGAGTCAGATAGATCTGGATTTAATCTTGGCAAATTACTCAACCATTGTATTCTCCAATTCCTCATCATAAAATGGGAATAATAGCACAACAGGAGTCTTGTGTGATTATTGATTGGACCTTTAAAAATAATGGAAATACATATAATGAGCAACATGCCAGAGACACTCAATAAGTAGAAAATAGTGATCATAGGAATGTTGTGGTTCCTTTTACATTTAGAATTGGAGCATCATTGGATAATATGTTCTAGATATTTATTACCACAATATATAAATGGAATTCCAAAAGCTTTAATTAAAAGTCTACCAGCAATATCATTTTGTCTCAAAGTATATTTTCTCAACTTAGAGTGTATTTTTAATCTTAAATAATCACAAAGTAGAAGATTTTAAAAGATACTCTAGAAGGGAAGTCTTCTGTGGTTAAAGGCAAATATTAACTTCTCTATGTCTTACTCATGCAAAATGAACAATTAATATTTTAGTCTAGCCCCTAAAAATGGTGCCCAACCAGTTCTCCTTTGTTTTGCCAAGAAGAGACAGATGGTGAATCAGCTTATAAATCAGCCCCCAAAATTCTTGAAGGCAAATGAGTGCTTTATAAATCAGGGTTTTAAAAAGGTCTCATTTTTATAACAGTTATTACTTTGAAGCAATCTTTCCCTAATTATCTTCATAAACATTAAACAGGGCTAATTTATGAGTTCCTGTGCAATTTTGGGTTTCCAAATGAAATAATCAAGATCCCACATGCCTGGTTTTTCTCTTTTAATCATCACTAACATATACCATGACCTTGGCCGGCCCTATGGTTCATCAAGTTATGGCCTGAATAGGCAATGAAACCATGCAGAGAAATTATTATTTGACTCTAAAATTCAGGATATATTTAAAAATGACTTTGAGATGAAAAGATACCTTGGTAGTTTGGTTTGTGGCCTCACATCCAGGAAAAAGAAATTACCAGGAAAAAAATGAAATATAGAGACTGATACATAGCCCATAAAACCACTAATACCTTCCAAATCATTGCTTGCCTTTGTGGTGACTCTACCTCAGTTTTTCATAGGGAAAAAGGAGTAGAATTATAGTTCACCTGTCTTCAGCACATTACAGATGCTATTAGAAAAGTTATGTATGACAAAATAATTTCCTAAGGCTTCTGTAAGTTTATAAAGCACTAGAGTAGTCCAAATATATTCTAATTTGATTTGCTTTATGGTAAAACATGCACTATTGTCTAGAGAACAGAACATCAAAGCCCTACAATGAGATACACAACATAGCATGTTATATAGTTACTCTTCTATTATCACAGAGCTGCAGTCCCTGCTCTAGCCACAATTCTAAAATCCTCAAAGCTCTAAGTACTCGTTTGACTGCAAAACCTGATCTAAGCAGGAACGATTCAGTGATTAAACCCAACCTGACCCAATGTGAGACTATAATACTCTGTCCACCAGTGTGACTCTCCATATGTTTTGCCACTGAAATATTAAAGATTTGACTATAAAGCGTGGCCCTAAGCTCTGCTGAGCATGTCACACATATGTTGTAAGTATTATTTGCTATGTTATATGTTCAATCCCTACTGCCTTTCTAAAATTTTGAGTTCTGAAACATATCTTGTCTCTGGGGTTTGATATAGGACTGTGGACCTGTGCTAATACTTATATTTCCTTTAACAGGGTAGAAGAAGGAAGTTAATCCTATAGCCATAGGGTTGAGGGAACAATGACACTTCAGGCAAATGTTCAAAGACATTGATGCTGTTGCCTCCAGGTGAGAGCACGGTGGTTGGATCAGCCCTCAGCAGTAGTCACCGTCAAGTGAGTCAAGTGAGTGGCTCATTCTGGTCACTGTACAGAGCAGATGATACAGGCGTACAGGATTGATGATGGACAACAAACCAAAACTAAGCAAGGAATGCACTGCTAGTGAGCCCTAGACAGATGTAGATATGAGTAATTGGTTGGGTTATGTATAGACCCAGGAATAAGGACATTTGAGGGCTGGTGATTGGATAATCACAGGTTTGTGTCTTTTGTACTGTTGATGTTGCTACTTAGGATTGAATCCAGGGGCATTCTGCTTCTGAGTTATACCCCAGCCCTTTTTATATTTTAATTTGAAACAGGGTCTTCCTAAATTATTGACGCTGCCCTAGAAATTTTGATCTTCCTATCTCCGCCTCACAAGTACTACCATCACAGATGTGTGCCAACATACCTAGCATAGTTTTTGTCTTTACAAAAAGTTGAGATCATAACACTTCTGGATGTAAAGGATTATTGGAAGAAGAATGATAACGAAATACTCCCCAGTGTGTGTGTGTGAGTGTGTGTGTGTGTGTGTGTGTGTGTGTGTGTGTTCACAAAAGATATGAGGGAAATAAGTTGGGCACAGTAGCACATGCCTGTAATCCCAGTATTTGAGAGGCCTAGACAGGAGGATTGCAAATTCAAAGGCAGCCTCAGCAATTTAGCAAGACTCTGTTCCAAAATTAAAAAAATAAAATAAAATAAATTTTAAAAACTGCTGGGATGTAGCTGAGTGGTAGAGAGTACCTGGGTTCAACCTGAAAAAGGAGAAGAGGAAAGGGAGGAGAAGTAAACATGTCAAGATATCAGGAAAGAGCCGGGCGTGGTGGCGCACGCTTGTAATCCCAGCATTCGGGGGAGGCTGAGACCAGAGGATCCGGGTTCACGGCCAGCCTCAGCTACCTAGTGAGGCACTCTGCAACTTAGTGAGACTCAGTTTCAAAATAAAGAATAAAAAATAGGGCTGGGGGTATAGCTTGGAGGTAGAATGCCCCTGAGTTCAATCCCCAGTACTGAAAAAAAAAAAAGAAGATATCAGGAAAGGAATAAGACACCTGGCACTGTGGCCAGGACAAATGGGCAGGAACAAGGAGGACACTGAGAGAAGAATAGATTTGAATTGTGGTTTGAATCGTGTTTTCTGAGTTAAGAAAGAAAGCTTTGATAACTCAACACAGAACCCATTTTATTTATGTTCACCTTCAATTTTAGGTCTTTAATTACTTGCTTTCAACATTCCTTTCCCAACACTGGTTTAACTATTTATAATTAATAGTAGGGATAAATACCCCATATATCCATGTAAGTAGTACTTTATAACACATACTTTCATAACATGATTTGGGGGAGACACTAATGTTTGAAGGCTTTAGACAGGTATTATCCCTAACCATGAAATTGAGAATCAGAATTCAAATCATACATTAATCACTTCCTACCTTGAATAAATTGGTTAAGCATATCAAAACATCGTGTTGTGCATCTTAAATCTATACAGATTATTTATAAGTTACATCTCAGAGCAGTTGTTATAAAAACTATTAAAGCCTTGGTTTTTTCTATCTGGAAGATGGGAAAATAATATTCATTGTTAAAGAGACTCACAAGAGTTGATGTGTGTGAGTACTGTAACTACTACTTGTAACTATGATGATTCCATCTGTGACTTTGTTGATGTTTACTCTTAACAATTATTGCCAATCATTTTTCCAACCCATGACCTATTTTTGAAGGCAATGCTTTATAACAGAGCCAAAATCAGTACTAGGAAGCCTCAGTTCAATTTTCACTTAAAAAATAATTCTGATAATTGCATTGGCTTAACATGAACTTTCTGGCATAAAGCAAACTATGGTCCAGCAAGACACTCAGCATTTAAAATGCAATCCCATTAGCTTGCAATTAGTAGTTTTCACACGTACAAGACAAAATAAATTGATTTAGCACCTTTCTCCTATCCTCAGTAATACTGAAGATTTTTTTTCCTGCTGTTATTGTACCCTGGCTGCAAATATTAGTTACCCTAACTGCGTATCACGTAAATCAAATAAATGCTCCCCACCCCCCATAATCACGTTGGCAGCTGCTCCAGCATGTCTCAATGGCCAGCCACTGGAACTCATTAAGAAAGCATTATGTATAGTAAATTAAAATGCAAGGTCTATGATCTTCAGACAAAAAGATGACAAAGCTTATCAAATGTATGCTTTGGCCTTCTCATTAGCTCTCAGGGTTTAAATGGCATTGTCCTTTTGAACAGGTCCCAGAGCATTTTTATTTGTTATAGACATAGTGAAGCTAGACAGGCTTATGTGCTAGGAATATTTCAACATTCCAAAGAAATAACATTGAAACAGAAATATTAAGGCTCAGGATAGTGTAAGAACTGCTCAGAAGCACCTATTTTTTCTATTCAACCTTTCAATGTTCTTCCACAATTATCAAATCTATCCACTCTGGCATTACTGGCCTGTATGTGATTATCAGATACAATACAATCACATTATTTCATATTAGAAATAGTTCCTACACTTTTTTGTGTGTTTGTGTGGTTCTGGGGATTGAACCCAGGTGCATTATACCTCTGAGAAACAGCCCCAGTGTTCCCTCCCTCCCTAACTTTCCTCCCTCTCTCTCTGTCTCTGTCTCTGTCTGTCTCTCACTCTTGCTATCTCTCTTGCTCTCTATTTTTGGAACAGTGTCTCTCATAGTTGCTGAGGGCCTTAAGTTGCTGAGGTGAGCCTTGAACCTGAGGTCTTCCTGGTCTCAGCCTCCTAAGTAATGGGGTTGCAGATGTGAGTTACCATGCCTGGCCCCACACAGACACTTCTCCTGAGAGGCCATGATAGATATTCCCTAAGCATCCCTAGTAACTGGAAGTAACCCTGTTAATGGAAGTAGAGTGTGGGCACATGGAATCCCTAAACAATCCTAAGTGAGAATCAGCTGAAATAGTGGAGTCTTAACTTGGAAAAATAAAACCAGGGGTGAGTATAACATCTGTCTTCAGATATTTCAATGATGAGACTGACTCTGCAGGAACCTAGAGGGATCTAGATGCAAAGACCAATAACTATACTGCACAAGAAGACATGCTTCGGTTTGCTTTAGCTGACAGTGTTATATGCTAGTGAGACAACCTCCATTTGTAGGGAACCTTAAAGGGCACTTCTTTTTCCAGATGGGACTAGTTGAACTTTAAAAGCCTTTCAGAATATTGGGTATTATTCTGGATTAAAGTAGTAATCTTTTTCTATTTCTGACCACAAACTTGAAGATGGTTATTGCCTTTGTATCCCCAGCACCTAACAGAAGCTAGTATGTGCCTGTGAGACCTGTGACCAGGTTTTATTGACCACTAATCAAGGGCTGGATCCTAAGTACCCGACAGTCATTGTTTTATCACAAAGTTTCATAAAAAACCTAGAAGAATATTATTTCTATTTTGCAAGTTATGAGACAGAAATTCAGGGAAATTAGGTAAACATACAAATGTACTGAGACAGGAAGAAACTGAAACATGTAATTCACACTCATGTTTTTCTAAAATCAAGGTGCAGACATTTATCTTTTGCAGTCCTGTATCGGACACAAGTCCCAGTACAGATGTGGGTGCCAGATTACCTATGTAAAAATAACCTGTGGTGCTTATTAGAAGCACAGAGTACAAAAATTACTAAGGAAAGCTAATTGAGTGAGTCTCTGTAGAATACAAGAACTGAGATTAAAACACAAACACACACACACACACATTTAACAACTCAAGTCAATTCTGATGCTAATAAAAATAGCTGCCATTTATTGAATGTTCCTTAATTGCTAGTCACCACAATAAGTAGTGCTTTCCCTGGCCTATTTCATTTGTTTTCATAGTAATTCCATGAAGTATGTTCCAATAATCTACATTCTCATTCTCCAGACAAGAACCCTGAACTTTGGAGGTTTCCCTTGAGTCTTTCTCAAGGATAAATATATTGTTAATTGGCAGAGCTAAAATTTGTACCCAGACTGTCTTGTCCTGGAAAGAGTAATCTTAATCATTATTTCACATTATGTCTTCACAAAAACACCAATGATACAATAATTTGCTGAAGAAAAGCTGTCACTCATTTGCTCAGAAAAGAGTGATATGAAATGCAAACATTCCAGAGACTATATTTAACAAACAGTATATAAATTTTGTCAATAACACTATCTTAGAAGTGTGGGCACCAATTTTTGTTCCTTTGTGAAGCTTTCTGAAAAACCCCAGCAAAATGAACTTCTCACTCTATCATGCTTCCAAAGCATATCAAACAAGCTTTCTGTCCCCCTGCACACTAGCCAGGATAGGGATTCTCTATGCCAAGCATGGCGCTTGTGTATCTTGAGGTCTTGCCCACAGCAAATGTCAATGTATTTGCAGAAAGGGAGACCAAAGGATATCAAAGATGACCAATGTTGTTTTTCTCTGAGACAAAAGAGAATGTGAAGTGCTGTAAATTCTACTGACCAGGTAATAAGACAAACGTTCTACTAACTTCTTACAGTTGTTGGAATTCCAATTCCTAAAGCACATTATTTTTTTTGGTACTGGGGATTGAACTCAGAAGCAGTCTACCTTTGAGCTATACCCTCAGCTCTATTGTATGTTTTATTTTGAAACAGAGTCTTGCTAAGCTGTCTCCGCCTCTCAAGTACTGGGATTACAGGAGTGTGTCACCATGCCCAGCCTGAAAATGTAATTCTACATGAAAATTACTAACAAAGGGGAAATCAGCCACTACGTTAGCATGCTAAAAGATGAAAACTAGTTAATAACTTTATATTGAAACTCTTCAGCCAGAAGAAAGGGATAGACTGGGAAAGACAAAGCATCCTGAATTTTATCAGAGAATAAGAAAAGGAAGAAACTGCTTTGGGAGAAGTTCCCTGAGTGGTCCTTCCCTCTTGCCTTAGTATTTGCTCACTTCAGTTTTGCCTTTCTCTGCTAGTTATTAAAAAAAAGGCATACTGAACCTCCCTAACACTCAAGACAAAATTTCCTTAAAGCTGAGATAAGCTAGCATTTTATTCATAAGCCAAGGGGAAAGAGAACTTAATGAAAAAAAAATATATATAAAATATAAATTCATGGGTATTTGTAATATAGGATTCTGACCTGACTCCCAGTGGATAAAGCCAACAGTTCCTGATCCTCAAATCTCATTTTCAGTTAAGTAATATAGGCAGCTGTGGTCATAGCAAGTGAAGGTGAGGGTGAAAGTTTCTCAGATACAGCTCCTAAACTCCACTGCTCCAATATTCAGACTTCTGGACCTTAAATTTCAAACTCCCTATTTGACCTACCCCTGCCTCTGCACTGACCCCCATGCACTCTTTTATCCTGTACCTTCTTCCCTGCTTCCCTCCCCACTGAACTCTCCCTGGCCACTCTGTTTTCTCTGATTTTGACTCTTCACCCACACAATGTCCTTCCCTTGGAGTTCCCTGCCCCCAACCATCTTGTGGGTGGCTCCTTCTCATTAGCTCATCTGTGTGGCTGTTCTCACTTCGCAAAGAAGTTTCTCCATCATCACACCATCCCCACTATTTTCCCCATCATTATATTAATTTCTTCATAGTGCTTTGCATTGTGTAAAATATGTTTATAAATGTGCTTACTCTAATTTGTATAAGTGTGTTTACTCTACTTTAAAATGTGTTTAATCTGATTTTGTCTATCATTATTTCCAGACCATTAATTCTACGAATGTGGGGACTGTGTCTGATCTTGTTGCTATCACATTACCAGAGATAGTGAGGAAGAAAGAAGACTGGATGGGCAGGCAGCAAAAATAGCAGAGGGAAATCCCCGCTCTCTCATGCCACAGAGAAATATAAAGGACCATTCAGCAAGCCTGTATCTAGGGTAAGACAAGTGAGACACCATCCTAGGGTACAAAATTTAAGTAAATACCCAAACCCTTCATTATCTAGTTAAATAATATCACAATGCAGCATTTAAAAAATTAAAATAAATATAATCCATGATAAATAACATAGCAAAATTCTGCAAAAAGGCAGGATCAGTATTACTGAGTTTTTCTTTAGGCACCAATAGCCACAGGCTCCAACAAGGGCACAGCATGGCCCATCAACATTTCCCAATTTACATGGCTCAGAACAAAATGGACCTCATATTTGGTTTCTGGATGACTTCACAACATATCTGTAGGGCAGTGATGATGGTTCATTCAGAAGAGGAGTCCCCTCCCTTTCTCACAGAGAAACAGCCTAAATCAAAAAGGCTTCCTATTACATGTCTACAATATAATTATATCTTATCTATACGTCTATGATATACTCTCATTATATATAATATATATATAATATATATATATATTATATATTATATATAATATATATATTATAGAATCCCATCTATTATATATATATATATATATATATATATATATATATATAGAGAGAGAGAGAGAGAGAGAGAGAGAGAGAGAGAGAGAGAGAAGAGGCACTGGGTGCATGTGTTGTGTGTGTAGAGTGAGCATGTTTCTGCAGAATATAAAGGTCATTCCCTTGTAGTCTGATGCTAAATTTCACCTATTTGTCTTACAAGCAATGGTGGCTTTGTGCTAGTAGCAAGCATGGACACATATGCATTCTAATCCTCTTTTCAGAAAGTTTTCAGTTTCATATGAATGCATTCTTGCCTGCTAAAATATCACTGTTAAAAAAAAAAAAAAAAACAGCGAAATTCAAACCAACAAATGCTATCACAGATAAGGAAGCAGCACTCCCAGTCCATTCATTTGTGTGATTCTGACAGCTGTGTAATTAGTCCAGCCCTGCCGCTTGCTGTGGGTTAGAGCCGGACCTGTGCCGAACATGGCAATGCAGGGATCATTGCTATGCTTCAGCAGAGACCTGATTTCCCAGACGGCACCTCCCTTTGAAGACCATCACTCATTCACTAGAAAATAAAAACACATCAACAAGCTGCCAGGGACCAGACAAGAGCTTAATTATCTACCCTCTCTTTAATACGTGGATTCAATATTTATGCTTCCATTTTGCTAACCTCTGAAAGTGATATGAAATCCATTTCCCAGGACTCACTTTACAGAGCATTGCCTAACATTAAGCTGTGCCCAAATATCCAAGGCAGGCATCACTGGAGGAAAAGAGAAGACAGAGAACAGCTGTTTTTTTTAAAGCTGGCTAATAAATAGGTCCCTGGCAGCAATAAACCTTGGGCCAAAGACAAAACAAAGGGAAACATATTTTTCCTTTGCCTTGCACTAACTATAACTCCTCTTGCTTAATATTACACTTTGAAGGAGTTCCAGGCATGCAGAAAAGGCATGCAAAGTTAAAGATCAACTAGCATTTGAAGCAATAGAAAAATACATCATGTTCTTGCAACAGCTAGAATCCCATTCGTGGGCCCCAGGGAAATATGGGTTTGATATATGGCCAAATTGAATGTATGGTGACATCAACCATGGTTGGCTATAGCCCAGTTAAGTAAGCAGGGCACTTATCCTCAAACAGGCAAAAAGTGAATAAGATGCCATCTGCTCCACAATCAAAAATATTTGACCAAAATTATCTGTGCAGTATGTTATATTCATTTTATCATCAAATATTTCTGAGCACTTCCTCTTACAGGCATAGGCAGTGTAGTTAGAGTTCTCAATGATCAAAAGAGCTTATTTAATGGAACCTGACAATAGCCCAGAAGGTAGCATAGAAGTGGCATGATTGCCATAACACGGAAGAGGATGTGTTGAGATTTACCTGAGCTGCAAATCTAGCAAGGAGTAGAGCCAGCCCTGAAGGACTTTGCTCCGCCACTGCTCCATGCTCTCTCACCTCCTGGCACTACAGAAGCAGCTCTGATGGCCACCTGGAGCTCCATAGTGTTGCACCATCCAGGCAGTGACTTTCATGGCTGTGCTCTCACAGAGTCCTGTGACTGCCAAGGCGCGGATGGACCACACCTCCGCAGGCCATGATGCAGGGAGAGCCAAGGGATTGTAACAGAGGACTGTCTGTGTTTCAGTTGCCAGCCACGTGCCTGTCTATCATGGGGAAACACAATCAACCTTCTTAACAAATTATAATAAATATTTCCATATTTTCTCTAAATTCAAATTCACACAATAGTTATCAAGTTGTCTACAGATGGCCCCCAGAAGACACATAAAATCCTTGCTGATAAATCTTGCTGTGTGAAGGCAAATGGACTAAACACAGACAAAGAACCACAGAGAAGAACTCTGTTGTTCACAGGACTGGTCCCATCCCTACTTCACAACATGCTCAGGCTCTAGATGGAGCAGA
Source organism: Graphiurus murinus (assembly GCA_004027655.1). Classification (NCBI taxonomy): domain Eukaryota; kingdom Metazoa; phylum Chordata; class Mammalia; order Rodentia; family Gliridae; genus Graphiurus; species Graphiurus murinus. The sequence goes on along the minus strand of PVLC010004012.1, from coordinate 64,891 downwards.
ATTGTGTTGCCTCTTGTCATTTCTCTCTATATGTACTGCACAATATAAAAGCCCTCTGTATGTGGATCTTTTCTTTGGAAAAACTAATGAAAAGTCCTTTATTCTAAACACTAGAATCAAAATGCCCCACACCACCTTGGAAACTGAGTAGGTGAGAGACATAAAGAAAGAAAGATCACTCTGCTGGTGGCTGGGAAATAGCAGAAATAAGGGGTGCAGGTAAGAACAGCAGATTTCTCAGAGTTTTATTGCAAATTACAGAAAACAACTTGACCTTGTACTAATATGAACATTCTTCCCTGCTGAGTAAGTAGCGGAGAAAAATATGTGTTACAAATTCTGGAAATTTAAAGAAATTGTTCCTGCAGAAACTGCAGCTATATAAACCTATAGACACAGAGGTAGAATGCAAGTAGATGTCAGAATCTGGAAACAGCAAGGAGAGTACTGCTTCCAAATATAGATTAATGGGCATTATGACATTTATTATTTATCAGTTAGCCCTGAATGGGTATGCTTACTGCTTCAAGTCCCCAGGGCAAGAATACAATAAAATTCCATTAGTTAAAATATTTAAAACAACCAACCTGGAGAGGCATTGTCTCATCCTAGCACTGTTTACCATGGCATGAAAAAGAAAATGGAAACAACAAAATGATGGGTGGTTTGTTGGTAAAAGCCGGAGCATTCTTTTGTTCACAAGTAAGAGGCTTTGAAGAGGAAGGTGAAGCTTTCTTCTCAGACTCTAGCCAGGTGAGGGATAGGTGGGCTTCTGGCTTAATTCTAAGCAAGTAGTTCAATGTATTTTAAGTTGTTTTTCTGTATGACTATATGAAATACAGTCTTTCTCTGGGAGATTAAGTTGATTTGGATATGATAATTTTAATGGATCTTTTTTAAAAAGGTAAGGATATTCACTGATGCTTATTGATTAGTTTTTCTTTCTCATTTCTCTGGGGAACTGAGGAAGGCCCAGGCTCTCTTTGAAAACAATCCACAGGCAGTTCCAGAGGATCCCACACTAATCATAGCAATCCTTCAGGGATACATCTATCTTCTCAGAGCTCATAGGTCTAAACCGTACCAAATAATTTGTGCAAGTCCCCCACCTGAAGCACACTTACATTTCCTCTCTACCTATTCAAGAAGGCAACATCTGCTTCAAGAAAGTTTCTAAATATCCCAGCTCCCAGGGCTCTTACTCCTTCTCTGACCAGGAGAGAGGAACATAGATCAAAAGGTAAGATGAGGTTAAGGGGACTGGTGCTCTAAAAATGGCCTTTCTCACTAACTGTAGGGTCTTTTTAGTCTTCATTCATAGGACCTGCAGGTTCTTTTCTACTCATCTTGTCTTTTTCCTCATGTATCACATTTGATTCTCTGCCTGCCCATCAATTTGGCGTTTGCATCTTGGGATTCTCTTGCTTGTTGGTGCTCTCCTGCCAACAGACCCACCTTCCCTCTATCTTCCAGCTACAAACCCATGCCCATCCTTTTTACCCAGAAATTTAGACATTAAAAGAAATCACTAGAGCAATCTGCCTGGCCATTTAAGTTTAAGGTAATCCCATCCCATGGCACACACAAACAAATGGATGCCCTCTAAATGTGAAGCAATGGAAATTGTTTGAATGAATTATAATGTTTCAACAAAATGGAAAGTATTTGATCACTAAAACTTATTTAGAAACACTTATTAGTAGACAAAAATATTGATGATTTACTATCAAATAAAAAATAGGTGCCAAACAGTATAGTACAATTCCATTTTTTAAAAGCTGATAGATACACACAAGGACAAAGATTTAATAAGCTAATATAGCAAAATGTTAACAATAGTAATCTCATAGTAATGTGATCATGGATCTGGTGTGTTCCTCCTCATTTTGCTTGTCAATATTTTGTAATTTCTTTATAATGTCCATTCATTGCTCATAAAATAAGAAAATAATTTTTTGTGTTGTTTTATTTTTTAACAGAGCCACTAGAGGAGGGAATCACAAACAAGTTATTATAGGTAAAAAGGTTGGAAATTACTGTCCTTGACTATATCTCATGCCACACATGTGGCAGTGCATCACAAATTACTTACTTCATAAGCCAGATGTGCCTACTCAATGAAACTATAACCTCTATAAGTGCTAATATTATCAGAAACAATAACTAATTGCTTTTCCCCATTACCATACCCCAGGTACTGGTCTAGGTGTTCAATATACTTCACTTATTTCATTCTCAAAGTGACTCCATGAAATGGCACTATTATTATCTGCACTGCTAAAAGAAACCAAGTAGTCAGTCAAATAGCTAGTCCAAGATCATTCAGCTTGGCAGTAGGAAATTGGAGTCCAAGTTCTTCAGAAATCACAACATCTTATATAATCAAAAGGCAAAAGTCTCATTTCCAGATTCTCAGGGCTCAAGAGCTCAAACCACAATAGACTAGACTACACATGTTGCCTGATCTGCAATGCACAACATCCTTCTATCTTATCTCCACCTACTTAATTACTCTTAGATTCAAAGCTGAACTAGGGTACCACTTGCTGCAAGGTTTTCCATGTGGCTAATTAAAAAGTAGACATCAATACATATATTCTAAATAATAATAGAAGTTAATATTTACTGAGAGTTTTTTGAGCTAAGAGTTTGTATCTGATGTTGACTATACTCCCCATCATGAAAAGAAGTGTACTGAGAGGTTAAGTAACTTCAAGATCCAAAAGAAAGGAGTAGAGCTAGGATTCCAGTTCAGCTGGATCTCACTCAGTAGTTCATGTTTTATATCACCCTTAAACTATGAATGCAGCCCTCTGAAAAAGACCATATTCAACAAATGACGTTCTTTCCACCAAAAGTCATGTCACATAACAAAGCTAGTAGAAGCTGACAATTGTCGATGTTTTTCTTGCCTGCTTGATTTGATTTCCCAGATCACTACCTACAGGAAGCCATGCTTCAGCCTGGAAAACATCAGCCCATGAATTAACAACATAATTGCCACATGATATCAGCTGACACGGCACAGGAGTGAACAGGTGTCCTGGTAGAGTAAGATTAATGAAGTGACTGCAGCAGGAGCTTGTCAGAGCCACAATTTCTGGGAACAGAGAGAGTCATCATGCCAAAATTGTAAGGTGTGGATAAACTGAAGCAATGTCTAGAGAATAATCTCAACTCTCTTCAACTAGGTTCAGACTGTTCCACAATTTTTAAAATTGATATGTTGCTACCCACAATAACACAAAGGGAAAAAAAAAGTGTTTGAATATCAGTCTAGTATCAAGGATATTCTATGATATTCCCCCAAAGGACACATTTTTGTAGAGTGTTTGGTTCATAGCCATACCACCCTAACTGTGCCCAATCTCAGCTGATCCCAAAAAGTTGCAATTTATTGGAAGGCAAGCACATGAGGATTCCTGCTCTGTGAGAGCAGATGGGATTCCCCTTTCTGTAAGAGCAGGGACTCTGGCACTGAACATAACTGACGACTATGGAACCTGCATAGGCCTTATGTTCTCTACCTGTATAATGAGGCAATTTGAATTTATAAGGATTAAAAGAGATGATGCATATTAAACAGGGTCTGGCATGGAAGAATCACTAAGTAAATTTTAAGTATTAGTATATTATCTATTTTCTAATAAATACATGTACACGTACCCACTCTAATTATACTGCATTTGAAATTTCTCTGGCTCCCAAAGATTAGTTCAATGGTTCCATCTATTAAGCTTCAACATTTTTTTTACACATGAAGATGCCTATCAGAGTTTCCACATACAGGAAATCAACTCAAAGGCCTACCTGATTAAAATTAAAATTTGTCCTGACAAGGTTAAATGAAGTTTTTGGATCCTATCCTGCTGACTTTCATTAAGTCATAAAGGCTTCTGCCAATTGTTTCTCCTTCCCATTGGGCAAGCTTGATACTGGTGTTGAGTGAAATAGAAACATCAAATAAATACAAATGGTGTGTGCCTGCATATCTTTTACCAGCTGATTCCCAGAGGCTGGCTAAATCCAGATGATACTATTGAGATTAAATTAAGCTGGTTGTACTATATTGAAAAGAAGGGCAAGGAAAACTGAATCTTGCTATATGAATTTATGTATTAGTCAGCTTTTCATTGCTTTGACCAAAATATCTAACATAAACAACAGACAAAGGTTGAATTTTGACTCGGGTTTCAGAGGTTTTGGTCCATGATCATCAGGTTCCATTGCTTTGGTCCTGAAATAAGTCAGGACATTATGGTGGAATGACATGGGAGAGGAAAGCAGCTTAGCTTATGGCATCCAGGAAGTGGTGGTGGGGAGTCAGGGACAAAATGTAGTTCCCAAAGGCACACCTCCAAAACTCAATACTTCAACTAGGACCCTCCTTCCAAAGCCTTCACCACCTCCAAGTCGTCTATTCAGCTATCAATGGATTAATCCACTAATGAGGTCGGAATCCTCATGATCCAATTACATCCCCAACGCCCCACCTCTAAACATTGCTGCACTGGTGACCAAACTTTCACCACATGAACTTTTGGGGAACATTCCAGACCCAAACTATACCAACCTGCATTGTCCAATGATGACTACTAGTGCTGTGTAGCTGAATTCTTGAAATGATGGAACCTATTAGACTGAGTGTGCTGTGTAAAACATGCAATAGATTTTAAAGATGTAGTTGGGAAAATGTAAAATATCTTATTAATAATATTTATATTGAATGCATGTCAAGATGATAATATTTTATGTATAAAGAATTATAATATTTTAGACATAAAATTTTAGATATAATAAATATATAATATTTTAGATATAAAAATTATACAACTATTTTTATGCTTTTTTTTTGCTCTTTATCTTGAAAAGTTTTAAATGACATATTGGTTTGTATTATATATCTATAGGATAATACCATGAGGTCCACAAGTCACATATGATTGTACACTTTTTTCTTCTTTTCTTTCGTTTTTGTTTCTTTTTGACCCAAGGGTTTATTTATGTTGTACATGTTGGTGTTGAACTCCTGGACTGAAGTAATCCTCCTGACTCTGCCTCCTGAGAACCTGGGATGACAGGCATATGTCATAACATTCAGCATAATACCTTGTTTTCTAATATGGACATTTATTTGTTGGTTTCAGATATCACCTAGATAATTAATAAATGCTACTTTAAAAAATAAAAAGAAGGGTAGGCAATAAAATAATGACCCAGATGAGAAGAATATCTTAATAAATATTATAGAGATTTTTATATTATTTTGTCTTGATGAAAGAAAATTTAGACAAAACAAATTTCTTTGTTCCAGGACTTCTTAGAGTACTCTATACGTAAATGGATTCTGATTAGCGAGCTTGGTAATCCGACATGATGAATATTTAACTTAAACCCTTTCATTTTATTGGTAGACAGGAAGAAAGACAGCATTTGTGTAATAATCTGTTTTACTGTTACTTGTTCACTGAATCTAGGCCTCGAGAACATATATTGCTTAATTTCGGAACTTCTCAATACTATTATTTTGGGAGACAGAAGGAGATATTTGGCAAAGAGATGAGTGGTGGTGAGTGGAGATCAAAAACAAAAATAGGGATATCAAATTAAGATTGCATGATGAATGTTTATGGGACACTTAATCTGCCCCTCTACTTTCTGTAATTTCTATCAAAGAATTAGCATTCACTTGTTTCATTTAGTATGAACAGAATCATGGTCTACTCTATAAGATCCTTTTAGTGCATCCCTGTGGGTAATAAATACACCTCCATCGCAGTACTTTAACATTCTTTCCACACTCTTCAGGAAATTCCTTCTTTGCTATATTCTCTAACAACTGCTGCTCCTATGTTATTGATTGACACCCTTCAGTGGCAAAGATGTGAATAACAACAAAAGATTTCCACTAATCTCTACTGCCTGTCTCCAATGTCTCTGATACTGTATCATTTCCTTGCAGGTGTCTAAAATCACTGCAAAATACTAGACTGATAATCTTTATCTTTAATAGTCAGACACTGTCATTCTTTTTGGCATCAGTTCCAACAACATGAAATAAAAACCAGAGTGAGAATCCAGGGGAAGAGTATAGCCTTAGCAGTGTCCACCAGCAGAGACAATTTACTGTATAGAACACTAATGTTCATTGACTAAGAATGTATCTATGGTATGTTCCTTTAACTACCATTGGCTGAAGAAAAAAAAAGAAAAAGAAAAACTCCTCTTCTGTTTCTCAGAACAATCAGCAAACAGAACTATATTCTGCTGACTGCTGACCTGTGTTCTCCCTGACTCTATCATTCCATCAGCCTATCTATAAACACCTAAAGAACATATAGGAGAAACTAGAGATACAAAATAAGGCTTGGAGAAGTCTTCATTACTATTATCACTATTTTTTTTTTGTACTAGGAACTGAACTTGGGCAGATTTCTACCTCCAAGCTACACTTTCAGTCCTTTTCATCTTTTTATTTGGAAACAGGGTCTTACTAAGTTGCTGAGGGCCTTGCTAAATTGCTGAGGCTGGCCTCAAACCTGCAGTACTCCTTTCTCAGCCTCCCAAGTATTGGGATTACAGGTGTACACTGTTACACCTGGCTGGAGAAGTCTTTAAAGAGGCATGCTCACTAACATTTGTTGCTCATTTCATAGGCATCTACTATGTGACCCACTCATGTCAGACATCATCACAGTTTGTGAACATAAAATATATATATATATATATATATATATATATATATATATATATATATATGTATATATGCAACTGTTATGGCCTAAGAGTTGTCTTTACCTGGGACACAATTCATGTATCCTGCAGCTAAGCTTTTTCTCCTCTATACAGGAGTTTTCCATTTATTTCCCTTGTTCCTTAATTCAATTGTCATTTTTTTCACTTTCCTCTGTTTCATATGCTACGTGCTACCAGAACAAAAATGCATTATTAAATTTCATGGAAATATCTATGTGCACATGATAAGGAACATCCAAATACTGTCACGTTCACATAACTAATGTTCACTTCCCCTCATTCAAAAAGGTTTGCATCTTTCCTTCTTTAATGTCTTTCATAAATTTGATCTCCAGGGAATGCTGGCTGCTGTTAATTACGCATATCAAGTCCCGCTGTGCCAGAGGAAACTTAATTATTCTAATTTTCAAGGTCATAGAAATATCCAAAGGTGCCAGTTTGACAGTCCAAAGAATAACGCTAGCACAAGGGAATCAAAGACGGGGCTTGTTATGGAAGGCTGGTTACAACCTTATCTACGGAGCTGTGCTGAGGGTTCACTAGCTCCACAGCCCAAATTAAACTGCCTGGGACCATCTCTTCCAGAGTGACCGGCCAATGAACCTAGCCATAAACTGGGACTCTTCGCCCTGTGGGGTGTGGGGTGGGCAATTCTAGAGATGGGGGAGCAATTCTCTTTCCAGACAGGGAGTGCTTCAGCAATCACTTTGCAAAACCACTTCTTGCTCATCTACTGAGGGTTCAGCCATGAGGAAAAGAGGGGGAAAAAAGAAGTAGAAAGAAATTGCTTTGTAGAATTATAAACAAAAGCTGTTTTCCAGTTTCTGGAAAAACTATCTCAAGGGTGAATTTCAAGAAACGGACCAAGATTTTGTTTTACAACTTGCTGATTTCTTGAGGAATTCAAATTTGGAAGCCCAAGTTTAACAGGATTTTCAATTTTGCCCCTAAAAGGGGTCAGACTGAGAGATTAGCACCTAAGTAACACAAATCTATGTGCTTAATAACATTTCAAGGGAAAAAACCCCATAACTTGTCCATACTATCAGCTTAGCATAGCCACAAAGACAATGGCTATTTTAGGTTCCTAGAATTATGATGTATGAAGTAAGTAGATTTTGGGATTCCTTGGCTGTAGGAACATATCTTCTGATTCATCCAAAGTGAGATATAATTCCAAACTTCTGTATCTAATTCTGGGAACAAGGATTATCTCATTTCTCCTACTTTTCTACATGCAACAAATCTTGCTGCTGGTGTTTTCAGCCATGGGTGGTTCATAAGGCCTTGCAGAAACCAGAGAGTGACACTATGTCTCCTTCAGTCCCTCTCTCTAGCTTATTCATAACGATCTTCCAGGAAGCTGCTAAAGGGAATTGTGCCTAAAAGCTCCCACTCCTCAGCTTTCTTCCCCCATCCACAACTACAAGGAGGCAAACCTTTCATCATAGATGCAATTTGAAGCTGGGTCCTAAACCCTGCATGAAGGCTGTGCAATTTGTACTCGAAGAAGATGCAGTTTAACCATCCAATGCCAAGTTTAGGAACAAAATTAGGATTTTTAAGTATGAAACATTATGTAAATTCATCCCCCCACCCCTTCCTCTCTTTTTGTGTTACCAGGAATTGAATCTAGGGGCATTCTACCTCCAAGCTATTTCCCCAGCCCTAATGTTTGTTCTTTATTTTGAAACAAAATCTCACTAAGTTGTGTAGGATCTCACTAGGTAGCTTAGGCTGGCCATAAACCTGTAATCCTCCAGTCTCCGCTTCCCTTGTACTGGGATTGCAAGTGTGTGCCACCACACCCACCTTCTCTATTTTTTTTGGGGGGGGGGACACTGGGGATTAAACCTTGGGGCATTTCACCTCCAAGCAACACCCCCAGCCCTGGATATGTTTTTATTATGAAACAGGATTATGCTAAGTTGCTGAGTGCTGGTCTTGAAACTTCGATCATCTAGTCTCAGCCTCCTGAGTATTAGGATTATAGGCCACCATGCTGGGCTTGAAAGAGTAAGCCTCAAAGCAATGATGGACCTCGGCTGGCCTGCCACTTCCCAATGCTGTCAGATGAGGCAGAGGGAATACACAATTATTCCAGCCTCTCAGTGCTAGACAGCTTTTACCTCTTTTACCACTGGTTAAGCAGGCAGTTACAGCAGAGCAAGAAAAAACACAAGGAGGGAATGCTGAGGTAGCCTAGGAAGCACAGGTTAGGTAGGAGGATGGTATCGGGAGAATTCAGGAAAATATAGTCTTAAAAATCTGGAGAGTTTTAAGCTAACTCCACCCCTTGGAAGTTTTCCTTGTTTCCTGCCCACCTGAGATTCACCACCAAAGATAATCTCCGGAAAAACCCTGCCCCCACCTGAAGCTCGCATCCATCCTGAAAACCTAAGAAGAGGAGGATCCAATTTTCTGTGATCTGCCCCCACCTGAGGAGCACACCTATCGCCCACCTGAAACCTGAGAGAGGGGCTGGGAAAAGAAGGACCCCACCCTCTCTTATATCTTTCTGCACCTCCCTTTGTTCGCTCTCTTCTCTCTGGGGACCTGCCCTTGGACTTGTCCGGGTGACCTATTCCCTTTCCACTCCCCTTCCCTTTTCATTCCCTTTCTCCCGGTTTTCCCCTAAGTCCCTAAATAAAACCCTGCCAGATGCGTCTGACTGGTATGTGTTAAAATTCTTTTTATCACAGATACCAAGGACCTGGATTTTGGGGGACCCGCCGTACCCCATAACAGGAAGACATGAAAATCAGTGTACCCAGTCCAAGCCACTTCCAGAGAAAGAATTCTTGGAAGGAAGTGACCCTTACTGTGGAAGAAAAGCAGACAGAATTTTCAACAGAGGATTAACAGCAAAAGTAAAGATGAAGCAAACATAAAGGAGAAAATACCTATTTATTGTTCTTGCATAGTTATGTGAAACTTTGTATTATATTTTAGAGTATGAATGACCCTCATACCAGAATACAGAGATTTGTGGCTCTTAACATCAGACCTATGTCATTCCAAATGCAAAAGTGCAGGGAGAAAGGAAGCTCTTTCTGGCATTGTCATTCCAAGTTTTCAATTTGGCAAAAAGTTCCAATTCAGCATAAGGCAGAAAAATTGTATTCACTTTTCAGCTCCACTGTTAAAGGACTAGGAAGCCTTTTGAAGTTACTGAATTTCTCCATGCTTCAGCTTTCTTATCTGAACTTTACACTATACTGGTTTTCATTGGATATATTTTCCCTAAACATACTCCCAACTTCTAAGTCTTGGCTCATTTAATTCATTTCTAAGAGGGATGTCTCACTCAGGTAGTACATTTGGGAAGAAAAAGTAAGAGCACTCCACTCAGCTTTATACTTCTTCATTTTGGGATTGAGCAGTCTGTAAGAAAGTCCAATTTGACCACTACTCCCAGGGCTCAGATTACTGGGGCTGGAGGAGAAGGAGAAGAGAGAGTTCTCTACTCCTGCAGTGACTGGTATGTACATCTTTGTAATTCTGGGATTCCATTTTTGCCAGTTGTGCTCTAATGCCAACCTATATACACCAACTTAGCATCTGTAACTGATAAAGCAAAATAGGAAGTAAAATGTGAGGAAAACAATGAGGAGGCATCTGAATCCACCCAGCTAGTGTGGAGCTCAGTCCAGTGCAAGATCCCATTAAATGATAGCTGAATCAGAATCTTGTGTCCCAAGATGAACTGTGGAGCCACAAGGCTCAGCACCATGTGCCAGCCAGCTGCACAGGTTCCCAGACTCAAAATAGAGGCTGGCTCCTGAGCAGCCCCATGCTGCCCTTTGGAACTGCATGCACAGCAACATCTGTGAGCCTTGTAGTACATTCTGGAGTAACAGCATGAAAAAGCCAACAGCAGAACGAAGAGATCAGTGGCTCTAAACTGGGCTTAGTGACAAGTCAAATCCCTGAGATTCTGAATGCAGAAGAGCAGGGAGAAAAGAAGCGTGAAAGTGCCAGTTCTGTCTTCCAAGCACACTTTCAGCAGGCAACCAGAACAATAAATTAATGGGGGCAAGGGGACTCCAGACCTACCCAGCTGTTATTAGAAGGACTTCAGAGAATAAGACACTCCATTTGAATCTTCAGCAAACACTTTTGCTGAGTACTTATCCATGTTATAAATTCAGAAATGTCAGTTTTTTTTTTTTTAACAGAAATGTTAGACTATTTAGAGATTTTGTTGTACCCGCAAATGTGTTCTGTGTTAACCTATGTTGGATATTCTACATATTTCGTATCTTAAGTATTATTAAGGAGATAAACAATGCTGAACGTGAAAAGTACCTGCTTCCATGAGAACAGGATCAGGACTTACGGCTCATAATGCCATGCATTTATCTGCCTCCACAAAACCAGAAACTGGCAAGTAGCCCCTCTTAAGTGGAAATGTAGATAAGTCTAGGTACAATTACTAAAAAAGACAAGAAAAAAATGGAGAGCACAAAACTGACTATTTGGCCCTCAGGGTAGGTATGCAGCTTATAGTAGCTAACATTTCCAAATGCCTATACTTTTAGCAATATTTGTTCCAAGTACTTTTGTGAATTAATTCACTTAATCTTCAAAACAGTCCTAGAAATTAAGTGCTATTTTTACCCCAATTATAATTAAGGGAACTGGCCACACAAAACAAACAAACAAACAAAAACTCAGCTAGGTGTGGGGGTGCATGCCTATAAACCCAATATGTAAGAGGCTGAGATAGGGCAACCTCACCTCATAGGACAACCACACCGAAATAGAGAAACCAAAAGGCTTTTCTGTCTCTTTCCAAGTAAGACTAGGAAAATTTCATTGTGAGCTCTTAGCCTCTTTGTTCTCAATAAACACAGATGCTACTTTACTTCTTACACTCATCCTACTTTAGTTTGGAGTTAATGAAATTTTTATTAAAATACTGTTTAGATGTGTAATACTGCAATACCATTTAGCTGTTACTGGGCATTGAGTGGTCCAGGACAGCATAGCTTGAAGCATTCTGCCTTTATTCTGCTTAATCTCTACCAATAAGTAGATATTATTCTCACTTTAAAAGAAAGTTGAAAGAGAAAAAAATTAAATATTGTCCCCTTAAGTAACTCAGGGAGTGAATACTGGAGCCAGAATTATAGTCCAAGTCAGTCTACCAGAAAATGTGTGCTTAAAATCACACATTCATTCTCTCTCTCTCTCTTACACACACACACACATACAACCCCATATGTGTATCATTTTCATTTTCAGGCAGTTAGAGGTTATTTTAGTTGTCATTACTAGACTACATTCAATCAACATTTCTTGGTTAGCTAAGTTGTTCTGCAGTATACCAAGTTCGACAGATATAAAGATGATTTTTAAGCCAGGTATTTGACCTGAAAAAACTTTCAATACAGGTAATTTTAGGAGAGAAAAAGTGTGTTGGAAAGGCAAAGACGTAAGACTGCAAATTCAGATCAATTCAAAAGACCATTTGCAGATATTTACTTTGATGACTACCTGGACCTACAGCAAATGTTTTTGGCTAGGTGAAAAACGGAATGTGAAAAATATCTATCTCAATTTGCAATGACACAAAGACACTGTCAGTATTATAATAGGCAAACGTGAAAATGGTTTTGTATTAGGATGGAATTATGAATTTAGCCCATGGGCCTAGCGATTTCTTTACAGTCTAATGAATGGGAAGATATATTACAGAAATTTGCTATAATCAAAAAATGGTAGTATAACTTTTTTTGTGAGAAAATATGTAAAAGAGAAAAATCATCCTGAATGTGAGTATTTCATTATTTATGGCATCAGTATTTTCTATTGAGAAGTTTGTTTTAAATTTATATTGGTTAGAAAAGCCTGAAAATTAACCTTGCTAGAATTGGGCCTAAATGGGAATAAAAGATTTTGAAGAAAGGGCTGGTGGAGGAGCTTATGAGTAAGACATAGGGTCAATGCAGGGTAGTAATTGACAAGAGGAGGCAACTGCCTCTGTCATTTACCAGTCAGGAAAAGAGAAAGAACTATCCAACACCTCTCACTTGGCCTTAATGTCCCGATTTGTAAAATATAGACCACAACATTTGTTATCTTGTAGGGCTTTTTTTATCATGCATCATCAGTATCATTCAAAACACATCCTAGGTATTATTTTACCATTTAGTTTGACTTTGCCTAAGCTAGCTTTTTTAATATTTATTTTTTCTTCAAACCTGATCTTATCTTACTTTTTCTGGGGATCAGTGACTTTTGGTCAATGAAATGTTGCATGTGTATATGACTGCACAGTATAGGCAAATTTCCCCAAAGAAGCCCATTAGTGTATCCATAAGGAAGGATGACTAGCAAACAAATGAATTAGGAGTTCAATTTACACTTCAATTGTGAACAACATAATTTGTTAGCATCAGACCTTTTACCCTAACAGCAGGGTTTAGAAAGAGAAAATACTGATTAACCTGAGGTCATTACTACAAAACACCAAACTGTGAAATTCCACACCTACTAGTTAAATCACACCCAGTATCCTTAACACTCTCTTCATTGAAGAATACAATGAAGAAAATAGGCCCCCCAGAAACAATCACAGAACAGAAAGTGAACAGGCTTCTTGGTGGATTTACAGGTAATTTTTCCTCATTCAAGAAAATATAAACATTGATTTATTCTTTAATTTTAATGAAGAATATATACATAGATACATTTTCATTCTTAATGTAGTTTCAAAACCACTTTCACTCTTCTTACAACATACAAACTGTTACCTCTTGCCCTAGAGCTTCAGACACTTACAGAATCAGAGTTTCTGGGAATCCCTATCTTAAAATAAATACCCAGATGAGTTTAAAAGCATCATGGTCCATTATTGATCCACATGGAATGTCTTACTCTGCACTGTGTATCATGAGTTTGAATTGCCCAGGCAGCGAATGGAAGATTTTTTTTTCTCTCCCTGAAATCAAATAGGTGGAAACTCTTCTGGGAAGACAAGGTAAACCAGTGATTCTTACCCCAAACTGTATTAGAATCTCCTAGGGAGCTTTGCAAAACACAGCATCCCTAGAGATTCTGCTTCCATTGCCCTGGGGTGGTGCTCTGAGCACTGACATTGCTGGGGAGAGGGGTGGATTCTAAAGTGATTCTGAAGCATAGCCAAAAGAGATATTGACTTCAAAGAATGCACTAGTTTGCTGGGGCTCCCCTAGCACAGCACAACAGAAACAACATTTTGTAGTTTGCTGGGGCTCCCGTACAAAGCACCGCAGAACAACATATTTTATTGAACAACATATTTTATTTTCTCACAGTTTCAAAAGTCCAAGATCAAGGTGTCAACAGATTTAGCCTCCTCTGAAACCTCTTCTCCCTGACTTTTCCTGTCTTCTCTCTGTGTGTCTGAGCCCAAATTTCCTTTTTTTTTTTTTTTTTTTAATAAAGATGCCAGTCATAGTTTTTGAAGGCCCATCTTAATGGCCTTGTATTAATTTAATTTTCTCTTTAAAGATCCTATCTCCCAAAACAGTCACATTCTGAGGAACTGGAGGTTAGGACCTTAATAAGCTATGATTTTTCAATTTTATTGTGTGCCAACAAATCAACAGAAGCTTTTCCTTCTAATACAGAAGCCATCAAAAGGATGTCATCATTACATTCCAAATTTGCAGTTTCTGTTAATTTTCTTTTGCTGTGGCTTTGAGAAGGCAAAGATACATGCATTGAGAGCTGCCAGGATCAGATGTACTTAGTGTTTTTAGCTCATTCATTCATTCATTCTTTTTTGTGGTTGTTGTTCTAGGGATTGAACCCAGGGAAATTTTACCTCTGAGTGACAACCCCAGACATTTTTTATTTTAAATTTTGAAACAAGGTCTAAGTTGCTGAGGGTCTTGATTAATTGCTGAGGCTGTCCTCAAACCTCTAATCCTCCTGTCTCAGCCTCCCAAATACTGGGATTATAGGTGTATACCACCAAGCCTGGTTCATCCATTCTTAAAAATCATTTTACTTATAGCAAAATGACATAAATTATATTTTGCATTATTTTTCCCAACAATATTCATTAGTATAATTAAAGCATTTTTCTTCTTAAGAGCTTAGTAGGCATTTTCCTCCTATGTCTGAAAGGGACAGTGATTGTTTCTTTGTTTATTCTTCTTGTCATGATATAACTTTTATTTTTACTTACCAAATTTCTACATAGCATTCACTCTGTGAAGGAAGCTGGCCCAAGACTTCTCATGAAGAAATATGTGCATATTGTTTACTACTTGCATATTTGTTGGCAAAAGATGAATTACATGGCAATATGATGAAGTTGGGCAGCGGACAGACCTGGGTCCATGTGCAAAGTTTTCTACTTCATACCTGCATGACTTAACCTCCAGTGGCTCAGTCTTCTCAGTTAACCAGGTAACTGGACAGACTAGTGGAAGGGAGCACATGAAAAGCTTCACCACTGAATAATGAAAAAATAAGCGCAACCAACTCTCCATCTCCAAGTGCACAGGGAAGATACTTTTAATTGTTTTATATATATGATATTTATATATCACTTGTACCTATAGAGAGATGAATGCAAATATGGAATCAGCTTGTAGAAAATACTGTCAAACTTTGAGCAGAAGTTAGTTCAAGTTCTAGGTCTGTCACTTTTAAGCTGTATGATGCACAGAAAACAATCTCTTTCTCAAAATAAAAAACTGAACTTGCCCCTTGTGACATTAACTACCCCATAGGGGTATTTTAAGTGTGAAATTTGATACTAACACATGCAATCACTTTGTAAATGATAAAGGAATAATTTGAAGGGTATCATTATGATCTCCTCTTCTTCTCTTCTCCATCTTCTCAACTCCTCTACCACCTTCTTCTTCTTCTTCTTCTTCTTCTTCTTCTTCTTCTTCTTCTTCTTCTTCTTCTTTTTCTTCTTCTTCTTCTTCTTCTTCTTCTTCTTCTTCTTATTATTATTATTATTATTATTATTATATTATTATTATTGCAGTACAGCAGCAGGAGACTGGAAGAAATGATCCAAAGTGAAGAGCTCATAGAGAAATAGCCATCTCTTCATGTATAATGGATTGGGTTTTTTTTGTAAAAGCCCTTTAGGAAATATCTTGAAATGTCATGTTTAGAACGAAAATAAAATACATGCTTCCTGCTAGGCTGGCCTTGGTGACTTGAAAAATTAACTGGATAATTCTCATGTGTGAGATACCACATGGCCATTCATCTCTGGTTTTCAACCTCTGTTCTCATGGCCAAGTCAAGGGCTTAAATCACATTCTGGCAATAGTTCAAAAGAGTCTAGGAGAACCTGAACATTTCTATAAAAACAGTGAGCTGTGTTAAATTCTAAGGAGAAAACACATGCCAGGAATTTACTCGGTAGCTCTGCAAGGATTTGACAGTACAGTGTAGAATGCACTTGGGGACTTTCGGCTACTGACATCCCATCTCAGCTCCCCAACAGCTGTACCAAATTAGAAGAGCTTATTTTTAGGAACAATAAACTAGGAAGAGCCTCTTCTCTCTGGAAAGACTGGTTTGCTGACTTGACTTTTCTATCACTAAGAAGATTTCAAAACTGTACTTCTAGGTTTGAAGATACAAACTTGCATAAAGGTATAAGACACTAGGCTTTTTAAGTAGTTGTATTTGTAATTACAATAGGATCAACATATGTAAGAGAAATCAATCTTTGGCAGGTGGATTAACATATCATTCCTAATTTGTATTTGTATTTTACCAGCAAGTTGTCAGAAGGCATGATATGTGCAGATATAATTCCAGGTGCTGTTTCATTTGTTATTAAAACGTTGGAAAATAGAAAAGGGAAGTTTTGTCTTAATTTTAGGGGATACTGAGTTTGGTGAGGTCAAGCAATTCAGCTCAAATCTCTCAATTAATAGGTGGTTTGGAAAAAATGAACCTGTGGTTTCAGAGATGAAGTATTAGGGTCTTTTGTTATGTAAGACATATACAATTCCCAGTGGTTTCATCAGAGGGAGAGAAGAGACATCACACATCACATCCCCCCCCTTTTTTTGGTGGGGGGGCAGGAGTTCAGTAGTGTGAAAATATGGTCTTCTTGGGTACCAGAGCAGCAAGCACATTGAAAGATATTGCTTTATTCCTTCCTTCCTTCCTTTACTGTTTATTATTATTATTATTATTATTATTATTATTATTATCATTATTATTATTATTGATACTAGGGATTGAACTCAAGGACATTCTACCTCTGAGCTATACCCCTCACCATTTTTATTTTTATTTTGAAATAGGGTCTTACTAAGTTGCTGAGACTAAGAACATAGGATCCTCCTGTCCCAGCCTCTCAAGTACTAGGATTACAGGCTTATGCTACTGTGCATAGCTTAAAAGGACATTAAATGCAGGCAGATTAATAAAGTAAGATAGCCCAGCCTGAGTCACGTCTTGATTCCCTTTGCCATCAACTTCACAGGAAACTCTGGTATCTGTGCCTAGTCACTGCTTTGTAAAGAACAGTAGGTCCACATTTGCCAAGTAATTTTTAAGTTTCTTCAAGGCAGAGAGAACATTTTATGTTTTTGTTTACATATATATATATATATATATATATATATATATATATATATATATATAGTGTGTGTGTGTGTGTGTGTGTGTGTGTGTGCGCGCGTGTGTATGTGTGTAACTAGGGCTTGAACCCAGGGGAATTCTACCTCCAAGTACACTACCAGCTCTTTTTATTTTGAGATAGGGTCTTTCTAGGTTCCTGAGAGTTTTGATAAGTTGCTAAGGTTGGTCTGGAACCTGAAATCCTCCTGTCTCAGCCTCCCAAGAACTGGGATTACTGCCATGTGCTACCATAACCAACTAATAGATGCATTTTATTTATTAGGTATTTACATGCATATTTACTAAACTAATGATTATATTTATTATATTAACAATCAAAAAAGCAGTCACATATTTCAGAGATTCAATATTGCACAGTATACCCCATTAGAGAAATGCACTATATTTACAATGTCTTCTTTCTAAAGTAATTGCTGCACCATGGATATGCCTGTATAAAGCAGGTGGTGGAAGGTAAGGGAAGGCTCCCAGGAATCTTTCTACCCAAGTGGTTTTCAAGGGCAGGAGGTTGATGAGGTTCAGAAAAACATCCTGAGGAGTTCCTTCCACACAAGGGCTGAGTTGAGAATTAATTCAGGTTGTTACTATTTATATTTAAAATTCTGACTTAGGTCCAGTAGTGTTTGTGTGCTGGTCAAGAGGCAGAAAGGGAAAAGGCCTATTTTATGGCAGTTTAAACACATCCTCCCCTCATTGACATGAGCTGCCATGTTTAGTTTTAAATCAGCAGGACAGACAGAAGATTCTCTGGATCCTGATAGGGAGCAACGGAATGAATCAAACAGCTGAGGGCTGACATCACAGCCCCGTGCACACTGTGCATTGCAACTGGTCCTACTCACCCCTCCTGATCTGGGGGTCAGCTATAATTCATACTCAGTGCTAAAATGCTTTAAGAAGTATTTATTATCTTCTAGAGACAATTTACTGCTTTTGATTATTCATTTTTCATTACCATGGAAAGCAAGATTAAATTGTTTCAGAAGCTACTGCTCATATTAATCTTTCAAACACATGCTCCATGTAAAACTGTCAGGCAAACGGATATAATTCCTGCTGCCAAAACAGCCACCGATAGAAGTAAACCAACACTAAATAAAAACAGTTCTAGAATCCAAGATGTGGTAGAAAACCAAGTTACAGACAGACAGAGACAGCTTAAAGTGGAGGAATCAGAGCACAGGGTGGAGGGGGAGAAGGATGGTTTGATAGTTCATTTATTAGACCCGGCAAATTTATTCCATTAACATTTTAATTTTGAAAGTAATTTAAATTAGCATTTTATTTCACTGTGAAATTAGATTACCTCTCTGTTTAACATGCAATACACTTATGAACTTAATAAATGACAAGTGGTAAGGTAGGCATCATACCACATCTTTGAACTCATACAAATTACATCCTAGTGCTGCAAGAGATTGGAAACAACCGCCTCATTTTATACAACAGAAGCTAGAGAGCCAGAGAGGTTAAGGGATGTGACTCAGGTCACACAGCTAGCTAATAACATCTCCAGAACCAGAACCACTGAGAGAGGCAAGTCTATTCCAGTACACTGCTCAGTTAAATGTATCTTTGGAGAGTTTGGGGTCTGAAGGCACAGTTATCATTGACCTCTTGTAAAGTATTTCTTTCCTTTCCATTTTCATTCATTATTGAAATTCTCCCTCTCATCGACCCTCAAGATATCACATGCCATTCTACTTTAGCTCTGGCCTCTGCTTCTCAGTTTCTTTGATTGACATCTCCATGCATGATCACTTGCTGAGAGGCGACACCTCTGGAGATTCTATTCCCTACCTTCTGTACAGTCTGAAGGCTCTAACTATGAACAGAATATGTGACTTGCTGCCCAGGAACTTTAAATTCTAACAACCAAAATACACTCTGCCTATGCAGGGCAAGCAAGAAGGATAGAATCACTCTTCCTGGAGGCAGTCCTCTACCCATGATGGGTGGTCTGAGACTTGTAGGCAGGGGCCTCCTTGCCTCTCAGTTGGTGTGAATTTCCAACTGCATACTATAAATTGTCTACCAGAGCTCCTGGTTCAATGAGCTGTTCTCACCCACAGTGATCCCTTCACTGCCTCACTTCCTTACTCCTCTACTAATTCTTTCTGGGACTGTGCCCCAATAAACAAACTGCATTCAATCCTTACATCCTATTCTGCTTCTGGGAAAACCTAAACTAATACACTATATAATTTTGCATAGTATTCTTCATCTAGAATACATTTCCATTGCATATCCACCTTGTCAAAGTTATCTGTCCTTCCAGGGGCAACACTATCCTCCCTTCTCCCAGCACCCCTTAGCAAACAAGGAACTGCAACCATTCAGAGAACTGTGTACCTCTCAAGAGCACCCTTCATCAGGGCATGTATGGGGATATCTACATATATATTTGCTTCTGCTACAACCCAGGGACTAAATGATGAACTCCTGGAAAAAGAGAGACATCCTGTCATATTCACTCTTGCATTTGTTAGCACAACTGTGCTTCCATGCAGTAGACATTTGCTTAAAGTTGAAAAAAAATGAACTTTAGAAATGGCCCTAAATAAAACCATGTGTTTCTTATTGAAGATTACTTCCTTATAGAATTTTTCTTCTTATCTTACAGAGATCTGGATTTTACATTGTGGGATAAGTATACCTAATAAGACAGAACATATGAGAGAAAGATGCTAAAATACTCTCAATTCTCTGTTTTATATCAGAGGTTCTGGAGTATGCCTGTAGCAGAGAAATGAAAAAAAAAATATGTGTGTGTGTGTGTGTGTGTGTGTGTGTGTTTGTGTGTGTGTTTCATGTTTTGTTGTTTTGAAGCCTTTTTTCACTTGTGCAACAATGGCTCCTCTAAGTAAAGGAGAGGCTGGATATCAGAGAACTCAATTAAATACAGTATAAAATTGATCTCAAGATTCTTGGTGCCAAAACAAAGTAAGAATCTCTGCCAGCAATATGCCAACACTGAGATTTCTGCCTGTCTCGCAACC
The DNA here is from genome assembly GCA_004027655.1 of Graphiurus murinus. Lineage (NCBI taxonomy): Eukaryota > Metazoa > Chordata > Mammalia > Rodentia > Gliridae > Graphiurus > Graphiurus murinus. The sequence continues at coordinate 44,516 of PVLC010004012.1, read as the reverse complement.
CTGTGTAGCATATGTAAGTTCAGCCAGATCTGGGCCACTTGGTCTCCTCAGCTACATGGCTGTGTGAGTACAGGCCTGCTGGTGGCTCCCATGGTATGGCAGAACTCTTCCTTGTATAACATTACCCATGGTTCACAGCAGAAGCCTGGACAACCTCAGTAGCTTCCAAATCCAGTGACCATCATCTTGGATTCCCAGTTTGGGTGAAAACCACCATCTACTATAGGTGTATAAAATGTGTCAATAAAAATACTGGACAACTTGGTATTATCTCAGTTCCTGTACTTCCTTTCCATTTTAGCTGTGATCTCACTTTGTATACATTAACTAAAACTGCATCCTGATTATAAAATGAAAAATTCAAACAACAAATAGTAGTATAGAGAGTAAGGAAAAAATTAACCTATATTCTAGAAATAGATAGTGGTGATGGTTGCAAAATAATGTGAATATACTTAATATTCTAGAACTTTAGACTTAACAATTGTTAAAATGATAAATTTGGCTCTGTCCATTTTACTATAGTAAACAGAATCACCCATGATACAACCACCTATAATGACCATTATTAACCATTTTATGTGATTTCTAGACTTTAATGAATGAAAGGATTGAACTGGGGCTGTAGCTAACTTGGCATGTAGGAGGCCCTGGGTTTAATCTTTAGTACCATTAAAAAAAGAAGGAAGCAAGCTTAGCCATCTTACATACACATATTTTAAACTAATATTTTATTTTATATCCTAAAAGTAATTTTGAAAATATGATTGTGGTCTCTTTCCATAAAAAATCATCTATAATGGGTATGCAATAAGAAATTACGTAATGTTTCTTTATTTAATTTTAACTATAGTTTAATTGCTATTTATGTAACACATTTATTTATTTAATCAAAACCCCATTGTTAGATATTTAGGCTTTTGTTAGTTTTAAACCACTGCTTCTGCAAAAGTTTCTAAAATCAGTACTTCCAGAAAACATTTTCAAGTTTTCAGCCTATACTGTAAGATTGCTTTCTATGCATCCATTTTTCAAAAAGAGGACCTTTCCCTTTTGTGCATCACCAGCCAATTCCTCTTACTTAGCACAGGACTAATCATCTCCACATCTCTGTCTCTGTGTATCTATCTCTTTCTTGCCAATTAAAGTCATCTAATAACTGCCATCTTGCCCCCAAGACTAATAATTGAAGTTCACATTCCACATCCTGACCTTCAAGATAGACCACGATCAAGTTTCAATTGCCTTTTCAGAGTTGGCCTCTAGTACTTACATTTATACATTACACAGCAGAGCCAAACTGGATTATCCCCAATGTTCACATTAAAACCTTGAATTCTCTGCCTCTGTTTATGTCTTCCTTCCTGGAATATCTTCACCCACCACTGACACCTGTTGGAAATCTTTTCTGTTTTTGCAGTGCAGCTCAAAGTGGAATGCTTCCTGCCCTTGTCCATAATCCATTATAATAGTTAATGCTTACCAAATGTGAATTTCAAGTGTACTAACCAGTGCCAAGCTTGTCTTACTTAACTTCAAATGTACCATAAATGAGACTGAGATAGTTTCAAACCTCTTTTCATTTGGATGAAGATTTTGAAGCTTGGAAAATTTAAATAACTTGCCTAAGGTTACTCAGAAAATAAGTTGAGGAGCTGGACTCAAATCCAGTCCCTCTGCCTCTAATTAATCACTGATAATTAACAATGCACAATCTGGGTGTAGTGCTACATGCCTGTAATACTAGCAACTTGGGAAGCTGAGGCAGGAAGATTGCAAGTTTGAAGTCAGCCCAGGCAACTTAGCAAGACCTTATCTCAAAAATAAAATATTTTCTGTCGGGCGTGGTGGCGCACGCTTGTAATCCCAGCATTCGGGAGGCTGAGACTGGAGGATCCGGGTTTGCGGCCAGCCTCAGCTACCTAGTGAGGCACTCCACAACTTAGTGAGACTCGGTTTCAAAACAAAGAAAAAAAAATAGGGCTGGGGGTGTAGCTAGGAGGTAGAATGCCCCTGAGTTCAATCCCCAGTACCGCAAAAAAAAATAAAAAATAAAAATAAAAATAAAATAAAATATTTTCTTAAAAAGGGGCTAGAGATGTAGCTCAGCGATAGAGTGCTTGTCTAGCATGTGTAAGGAAGGGATTCAATCTCTGGTACTAAAATATAAAATAAAAACAGCAATGCTTTTTATTTAAAGTTAAAGTTAGTACTTTAACTTGGTGTTGTTTTCTCATAGTTAAATGAGTAAAGTTGAGTTCAGTAACCACAGATATGTGTCCAACTCTGCCAGTCCATGAGATTTTAGGAGTATCTTAAAAATTTCCTGTCTCTGTTTTCAAGCCTTTGTATCATTCAAAATAAAGATGATAATTTATATGCAGCCTACCTACTGAAAACATCTCTTAGCTAAATACGAGTTTCTTCTCTCAGATCACTAGAGACCGAAATAAAAATACTTGCAACACACTGAACAAACATACTGCATTTCTATTATTACTTCCTGGAGATCAATCCATTGATAGAAATTCCAGCAAAAATAGTAACCAATACTAAAAAGATAGGACTTGAGATAGCACCAGGAAATCAGCATCATAAAACTACTTTTTTATGGGAGATTGAAATTTTAGAAGGGTTCCTTGTCAAGTAATAAAATAAATAACGCTCATCTTGATTTCCTTTTGGGGGCTGTTGTGAAACATGTCCCACTATCCTGGCATGTGTTCAGGAAGCAAAACATGGAAGAGGAGTTAGAATATTAAAGTGGACCTGTTGGAAATTGGGACCTTGTAGATGAAAATGGAGCAGCAGATGCACCCCATGACTGATGGTACAGGGCACCAAGCCAGAGGCTTGTCAGGATGGGACCTAGCTTCAGGACCTGAGAAGCAAATCACTACCTTTGCCCATTAGAAGCATGTTTCTTGATACCAACACAACCATTCAAGAGGCAGTACTAGGAACAAGGGTCTTAAGAGTTTGTGACTTGAAGTAATGTAGAGCTGGCAGTGTTAAATCCTGAGGGGCAAGAACCTGCTCCTTCACAAAGGCATCTTTGGCAAAGCAAAGATATATTGAGTCTCAAATTACAGGAAGCCCTTCTCACCTGTGAATTGTTTGGATTGCACAGTTGAAGGACAGCACATCATGAGATGTGCTTCAGTTTATGCACTTATATTTTAGTAACTTAATAATCATTTGACCACAAAAATTAGATTCCTAGACTTACTGGCTTACCATGCCTCTCTCAGTCAACATTCTCACTGATATAATCCAAAACAACTGGCCACACATCTTAGATGAAGGAAAATGTACTTGTTCTATTTTTTGGAGATTTCAGGGTTCAGTCCATGTAAAGCTGGGGTCTAAGGAGCTCAAAGCATGGCAGCAGGAAGAAGAGATAGGGAGACAGCACAAGGGCTCTGCTCCTCACATCACAAAGGCCAGAGGTGAGGGAAAAATCAAGCAAGGAGATTCAAAGACAAAAGCACAGTCCTTAAGACCATATCTCCAGGGACCCACCTTCTCCAGTCACACTTCACCTGCCTAGGTTACCACCCAGTAAACCCATTACAGTGGAGAGAGTATAACCCTTATGACTTAATTATATCAGTTCTGAACATTAATACATGAGCTCTTCAGGGAACAGTCTGCATCTCACCATAATGTACTTTTCAGAAGAAAAAAACAAAACAACTTAGTATCCCCCTCCCCCACTCTGTTTCCACTACCCCTGTATTTTTATTCAGCATCCCCCAATTAGATCCTATTATTATTCCTCTGAATATTTCCATGGTCTTCTCCCTTCCAGGGTAGGGGACAGTAGTATCTGATTTTTGAATCTAGGACAGTTGATGTGAGGTCAGAAGTGATGTTTTATTTAGCTTAAAATTCCCAGCATGGGCTAGGGGTATAGCTGAATGGTAAAGCACTTGCCTAGGATGTGTGAGGTCCTGAGTTTAAACTGTAGCACAACAAACACACACACACACACACACACACACACACACACACACAAAACCATCCTTAGAATTTGCCACAGCACTAGACACAGAATAGAAAATGCCAACATAAAGATATTAGGAAGAGGGGAGAGTCCTAAAGTATAAAGTTCTTAAAAGCCCTGTTGTCATTTTTGCCTGTGTCCTGAGCTTCTAACACCAGCTGGTAGTGATCACAGTGCAGACACCAGAAAGTGCTATCTACTGCTGCTGAGATTTCATACATGAGATCATTGTTCTAAAGATCATCTGGGCCACCCATTAAAAACAAAAGCAGCCAAATTTAATCCAAACTTGTCATATGCTAAGTAATGTGCAAATTTCTACAAGTACATTATCTTTATCCAAGCAGAACACAACTCTGTGAAGCAGGCTCTATGTATCCATGCTACAGAGGAAGAAACAGGCCCAGTGAGATTAAGTAGCTGTGTTACAAAGTCAGTCAGTGGCAGAGTCTGACTGTGGAGAGCGAGACCTGCCTGGCACCCAATTCCTAGACTGGGAAGTGGCAACCTCAGGAGAGATTCCAGAGACCAGCACCCTACTTCACCAGGCTCCATCAAGAGCATCTTCAGGGACGACAACCCCCGGGTTAGTATAGCCTGCCTGACCATATTACATATAGAAAAAAGGCAATCCGAGGATTCTTCAGACTAACTATTAATAAATATAATATTTGGCAATGATTTAAAGAATAAAAAGAGCTGGGCGTGATGGAGCAGACCTGTAATCCTAGTACTTGGGAGGCTGAGACTAGAGGATCACAGGCTTGAGGACAGCCTCAGCAAGTAGTGAGACTCTCATCAACCTAGGGAGACCCTGTTTCACAATAAAAATAAAATAAGGCTGGGGGTGTATCTTGGAGGTAGAATGTCCCTGGGTTCAATCCCTAGCACCATAAAAATATTAAAATAAAAAATGAAAAGAGTAAAAGGAACTCCCTGAGATGTAACTGTTATCATATGTGGCCTTCAGTAGAAGTGATGCAACTGGCTGTGCAGATGAGATTGTAAGATGACTCCAGTCCCCTGGGGACTCTTGCAAGTCACATCCATGCAGCATTGCCAGTGAGGACCATGAGCATCCTACGCAAGGCCATTTTACATTTCACTACTACCTTCCTTTTGTGGACTAGGAGATCCTTGCGATCTGGACCCACCTGTCTCAACTAATCTACAATGAGATGAAACACTCTTCTACCTGGACTGGTATCCTCTTAAAATCAACCCTCTCAACTTGAGTAAATGACCTTCCTTAAGAAGCAGCTGATGAAGAAGCTCAGCCCTCAGGAGGTCTCCAGGGATGCCAACAGTTGGTTCCTCTTTGGCCAACTTTAGGACTCAGAGAAGGTAGAAGAGTGGGAATGATATAATTCTAATATTTGGAAGCAATCAGGAAAGTATCCTTATCCCCCTCCTCCACACCCCAGGGAAAAAAGAACAAAATCAAGAATGCTCCATTCACAAAGCTGTTCACGACAGCATTATTTGCAGCAATGGCAAGAACTAGGAAACAAGCCAAAGGTTCCAGGAGGGAAGGAGGGAAACAAGTTAAATGCACCATATCCATAGGATGAAATATTATGCAGATTGTAAACACAGCATTTGCGAAAGATATTTATTGTCATTGGAACGTGTTTGTTTATTAAGTCACCTGACAAAAACAGAAGACATAATTGTACACAAACAATGTGATCTTTACTACTCAAAAAAAAAAAAAAAAAAAAAATCACACAGCCAGATGTGGTGGCGCACGCTTGTAATCCCAGCATTTGGGAGGCTGAGACCAGAGGATCCGGTTCCGCGGCCAGCCTCAGCTACTTAGTGAGGCCCTCCGCAACTTAGTGAAACCCTGTTTCAAAATAAAGAGTAAAAAAATAGGGCTGGGAGTATAGCTCGGAGGAAGAGTGCCCCTGAGTTCAATCCCCAGTATCGCAAGAAAAAAAAATCACAGAAAAATGATGGAAGAGAAATACTCAAAAGTTAATAACCACACTAAAATCTGACCAGATTAATCATTTTCAATTTCATCATTTTCTTATGTAATTAGTAGTTTTGAAATTATTCTTTCTGTAATTGGCAAATATCCTCCAAAACTACAAAAAATTGTAATACTTAAGGAAATCATCCTCAGGTTGAAAGGGGTTAACAAAGCAGGGTGCACTTGGGAGTCTGACACAGGAAGACTGCATATTGGAGGCCAGCATCAGCAATTTAGTGAGACCCTCAGCAACTCAGTAATACCTGGATTTAAAATAAAAAGTATAAATGGCTGGGGGTTTGTATAGCTTGGAGATAGAATGCCTTCTGTGCTCGTCCCCAGTAACAACAAAAGCAACAACAAAAAGTTAACAAAGGAAGCAATGAATGTACCATTTTGACATTGTTCAGTATAAAAATTTGCAAATTTGTTTATCCTTCTTCCAAGAAAATTGAATTTTATCTTTGATTTGGCTAACAAGCCAACTTAAGTTTCTGCTAAGAATTTACCAGCTACTTTGTCTCAGTCTATTATGAGGTAAAGCTAACCAGTAGCTAGTACCTGAAACTTTGCAAGAATAAAAACTTTCAAATTCTCTAATCACTTTACAAAACTTCACAACTTATCTTGCAGCAAGAGAAATGGCAACTTGTTAAAAATGTAGAAAGCTATTTTTTTGGTAATTTCCATAGGATAAACAGTGTGGCTTAACAGACAAGCTATTCAGAAATATTATTCTCCAAATATTTCATAAAACATTTCATAAAATGTTAAAACAACTTTAAATTAAACAAGTACCTATAATTCACATCTACTTAAGAAGCTATTTAAATTAGTAAATCAAAATGTAAGAAGTTTTTTGTTAATTTTATCTTAAAAGGCCACAAGGACATAATAGCAACATTCAGTAAGTTCATTGCCAACCACAATAGATGTAAACAAAGTCAGAACAGTCCTGACAAATGGCCCAGGGTCAATATAGGCCATTGAGTGTTCAAGGAAGTTTTGTAGCTGTGTTCATCACTTTTCTTCTTTAAGTGGTATGGTGGTTATTTATTTATTTATTTATTTATTTATTTATTTATTTATTTATTTTTGGTAGTACTAGGGATTAAACTCAGGGGTATTCTATCTCTGAGCTACATCCTCAGCCCTTTTTACTTTTTATTTGTTGTTTTTGTTTTTTGAAACAAGGTCCCCCTAGGTTGCTGAGGGCCTCGCAAGTTGCTGAGACAAGGTCTCCCTAGGTTGCTGAGGACCTTGCTAAGTTGCTGAGGCTGTACTCAAATCTGCAATCCTCCTGTCTCAGCCTCCCAAGTACTGGGATTACTGGCACGTGCCACTATGTCTGGTTCATGAAGATTAATTTTATATGACAATTTGGCAGAGGTATAAGGCTAGACAGACACCATTGTCAGTTTTTTTGGGCAAACACCAGTGTCTGATGTTACTCTGAATGTATTTTTGATATGTGATTATCATTTATTATCAGTAGATTTTGGGTAAACCAGATTGTCTTCATAATATAGGTGAGTATCATCCAATCAGCTATAGACTTTAAGAACAAAAGACTAATGTTTCCCAAAGAAGAAGAATTTATCCTCAAAACTGAAACTGTATCAAGTTAACAAAGAAATCTAAGAATGATTCATTTTGACATTGTTCAGCATGGAGCTTTATAAAAGTGTTTCTCTTTTTTCAAAGATGCTAACAAGCACAAACTTAAGTTTCTGCTAAGAGTTTACCAGATACTTTGCTGCAATCTATTACAAGGTAAAGCCAGCTCTCAGCTGAATTGCCAGCCTGCTGGTCTAGCTCACCAAATCCTCAAATCATGGGAACCAATTCTAAACAAGTAAACAAACACATACATACATACACACACACACACAGAGGAATACATGTTTATATGAATATTCTCTAGAGAACATTGACTAATCCAGGCAGAATGAACATACTTCCTAATTAGCTTGAGGCAGTCCAATTTATATCTACTGTCATAGTGTAATAATTAAGAGCTACCACTGTCCCTCTGAAACGTGTCCCAATTTGGATGATAAATTATAAGATGACCTTACATGCAGAGCTAAAAATAGATTTGTGATACTTCAAAATAATTTATGATGTTTCAAAGTAATGAGTTCTTTTCCTTTACAACATTGTTTTTCAAACTTCTTGGTGACTCACAACAAAAATATATATATTTTCTGTCACGATATAAAACAGAGCCTTATGATGTGTGATGCAATGGGCTATTTTACTTTTTATTATATGTCATTTCAAATGCTCTTTTCAACCCACTAACTTCATGGCAGGAGCCATGGATGGCATCATAACTCAGTTTGCAAAGTACCACTTAGAGGAGTCTGTGGCTGCCTGGGGTAGAGTACTAATTACTGCCTCGGGCCCCACTGAAGGTGGAGAGCAGAGGGGTGAAGCACAGGTCTATCTCGGATGTCACTTTGTCTATGCTCCATTGAGTCTCTGTCATGCGTTCTCCTAGATATAAATTAAGCAAGATCAGTATACATACATCGAACAGGAACATGCTTCTAGACTGTATGACCTTTAGTGTGTCTCAAGTTTTCTATGACTGCTGTCCATCTAGAAGGAGGAGAATGAATAACACAAGCATCCTATTGGGTTTTCTGACTCTAGTTGTGTGTCTGTCTAACTTGGTCAATTTCCCTTGCAAGAAGTTCCATAAACTCAGACCTGACCACCTTCCATGTAAGACACTCACTGACAGCTGGAGTCAGGCACAGTCCTCCCTGCCACTAAGTCCCAGAAGCTTTTCATTGCAAGCCTGATTCAATTCAAACCCCCACACACATTCCAGGCTCCATTTCCTACTTCAGCCTCCTTCTCAGCCCTTCATTTCTCTCAGGACACACCCTCGGCATCCAACATAGGCTCTGTCCACATGGCTAATTTTGCTCCTGCCCTACTCAGATCAAGCACTGTGCTCTGTCCAGTTGTCCTTCACCCATGTGGGCTCCCATGGTTCTCCTCTTCAAAGCCCGTCCACCCACCCCTTTCACGGGGCATTCTCAGGTGCTATCAGGGACTAAACAGCCCCAAGATGGGACTTGGTTCAAGCTAGAGGAGTCCAAGTTCAACAGGAGCAGTTTCCCATCAAAGGTTGCCTCTAGAAACTGAAAAGCTGAAGAAAGCCCACGGAAGTATGACCAGGAACAAGATTTGAAGTGTCAGGTGAAAGGTATAAGAAGCAGAAAGAGTTCACAAAGAGAAAAGAAGTTGAGAAGAACCAGAGGCTAATGTGTGTGTCTCTCTCTCTTTCTCTCTATCTCTTTCCCTTTCCCCTACTGGGGATTGAACTCAGGGATATTCTGCCTCTGAGTCACACCCCCAGCCCTATTTTATTTTGAAACAAGATTTCACTAAATTGTCGAGGCCAGCCTCATACCTGTGATCCTCTTGTCCCCATCTCCAAGTACTAGGATTATACGTGTGCGACACTATGCCTGGCTCAGTCTCTCTTGATGCTATATTCAATGAAATCTGACCAGATGATTGCCCAATAAATCATGGCATGAGGGTTTGCTTAGAGCTCAGCAAAGGGGCACACAGTTCACCATGTGGCTCTAGTGCTAGTCAGAACTGCATTCAGAACTTTGCCACTCAGCACAGGTTACCTCGCTGCTAAATATTGGCATCTTTATCTGTCAAGCAGGGAGGAAAGTCCAGTAGCTTAGGAAGTCAGGGCCTGGAGTGGCTCTGAGGATGCCTGTGAAGCCTTCGCTTACTCAGGAGTTCGGTCCAGGGTTTCTCTTTTCCCTCAAATTTCACTCATTACCCTCCTTCCAAATAGAGTTGCCAGAGTCTTAAAGAGTACAAAAAATGCAAGATATGGCGAAGAGAAAAAGGAAATGAATCACTAATGTTTTGAGGTAGGTTGTCATTCAATAAAATGCAAAATATATTTTAAACCAAAAGGCACTATTTCTGAAAGCTTCCTCTTCAAGTCTGTTTAGAGACAAAAATTTGAAATCTCCAAAATTTGTGCATGCAAATTTCGTAAACCCATGTAAGCACACAATTGCTCAATTACCATACACATGGTCACTTGCCAATAAAACAGGAGGAAGCTAAAACAATATTTCAGATGTCTTATACAGGCATAGATCGCCTCAGAAACAGGCTGAAAGAGACTCCACAGAGAATGAAGCATACCAAATTGAAACCTGCTAATACAAGATCAGGCATATTTTGTAATTAATTTTGCAACAGAAGCCGAATAGATGAAAATGGAATGTATTATCTTATCTAAAAAACAGAAAAAGTGGTGTTTTTTTTTTTTAAATGTCTAGGCTCTTAGCAGTAAGAAACTAATAAAAAGTGAGCCACCAAAATTGACAATTAAATTCAAAGTGATATTTAAAGAATAATCAAGTCAAACATTAAAAGTAAAATTTGACTAAAACAAAAACTGAAGAATTGTTCTTTTGCAAGTATTCAAATAAAATCACCCTATTCAAACTTCAAAGAGGATTTTGTTTATTTTTTGAAAGACACATTTCTATTGAGTTATGCAATATCAACAGGCAAGAGAATTATCTGAGACAGGAAAACATCAGTTAATGGAAAATAAAAAAGTTAATAAATGAAGTCAAACTGGGTATTTTATGACTACTGCTGAAAATGCATTCATAGAAGTAAAATACCATCGTTATGACTGAGCATAATAAACCCATTACTAGTCTTAAATGCTATGTGTGATAGAAATCATTTAAATCAATTGAGTTACTGTTTCTTAGCAATTTGATAAAAAGGAAAATAGTGTAATTGGGAACCAAGTACTCCTTTGGGAGCTTAAAACAAGCCAGCTGGGTTTATAAGTGCACTTTAATCTGTTTGTATGTTTTTCCTTGTATAAAAGAAGGAAATGCAGGAAAGATTTACTGAGTCAAGATGCCAAAGTCCCAGAATTTGTAGAATTTAAATTATTAGTAAAGATTTAGTTATGATGGATAGTCCTTTCTACTCCCAATACCCATCATAGTTGGAAAGCTGATGAAGAGGCACTTTTTGAACCCAGGGAGATTTACCTCTGAGCTACACCCCCAGCCATTTTTTATTTTGAAACAGGGTCTCACTAAGTTACTGTATGCTGGCCTCAAACCTATAATTCTCTTGTCTCAGCCTCCCAAGTACTGATATTACGGGTTGTGCTGCTATACTCGGGTAAGACTAAACATCTTGACCACATGCAATCTTGATTTGGTTTTTCTACTACTGCATCTTAATTGAGTGGTCAACAAAAGTTCAGCCTCTAAGGCAGGGGTTGTCAAACTTTGAAAGGTTCAGATATGGGTGTTTTAGGCTTTGTGAGTTAGATGGTCTCATGCAAGTACTAGTCTCCACTCTTACACAACAGCACAGTTTCTAAAACTTTACATACAAAATCACCTATATAAATAAGTATAGGCTTAAAATCTAAATGCACTTTCTATGTGTTTTCTGACTTAGTTATTCTTCAGGAAATGATCATCATATAAACTAGTTTTCCATCTTTCCTAGAGACCTTATGAGGTTATCCTCTAAAGATGGCCAATATCTCACCAGCCAACAGGCTGTGAATTTGTCATTTAGCCTGAGGTATGGCATGATGTGTCTCAGATAAATTAAAAGGAGTCCCACTGAAATGGACTCACTGGCTCTAGATCCTCACTTATCTCCTTTAAGAATAGTCAGGGACCCTGGCTTTAGTGACAGGTACACAGCTGGAGATAAATATCTCCAGTAATATCAGTAATACAGAATATGGGAGAGGCAGAAAGTAGAAATTCAGAAATTCAAAATTCCTTTGTTACTTTCCTACCACAACACACCTAAGGAAAAAAAATCTGAGGTTTAAATAAATATATTAAATCCTCCTGTCTCTTCTTTCCATCATATGAGTAATCTTCATGGGAATCTTCAGCTTTTCAAACCCTTAAATTGCTGCTCCAGGCATCCCATAACATGATTACAAAAACTGGAGCCCCATGAAATATTCTGGATCTACCTAGGTTAAGTAGATGTCTACCACCTGTAATGTATTACAAGGCTTTCTGCAAGCCATGTATAGTTAGAAATGTGGAATTCCTCTAAACCACATTTCAGTATGTTGAACAGAGGTGGGAGTGGCATCAGAGCTTAACACCATGGAACATAGAAACATAAGAAAAGCAGGCAGCAGCAGCAGCATCAAGCTTTTGTGAAGGCTGCTTTACAATTAGAATGTTTCACATAAGGAAAATAAAATCCAGAGGTCACAATCATGTTTCTGGTTTCTAAAGGAGTTTCCATTGAGAGCAGTAAGAATTTAAGAAAGAGCATTAATTGGGATAAGGGAACAAGAAGCCTGTGCCCCAGGGCTATCATTCAGAGAATTTAGTTAGGAAACTGGTGGAGAAAGGCCAGAAAAAAAAGGTCAAAGCCTGTTTTGAAATGCTTTTTCTTATCTGTGATTTTTAAAAGTAGATTAACATTTGGCTGGAGCATCCAGATATCATAAAAATGTTTTCACTCCAGTCCTGATAATTTCCTAAAAGCTGCCATAGGCACATCTTTGTTTTGTGAAGACTGAAAGTATTGTAAGGGGAGGACTTACCTTGTTATTTCCCCATAGAACCTAAGGTAATTCCCAGCAAGGTAAGTCCTTAAAAAGAATATTCAGGGATGGGCATGTAGCTCAGTGGTAGAGTACTTGCCTAGTATGTATAAGACCCTGGGTTCAATCCCTAGAATAGGAGGAAAAAAGACTTTTGGAACAAGAACTCTGATTAAAAAACAGAATCAAAACAAATTTCCTAAGCAAACTATATATGCATCTGTCTCTGCAGATAGGAATTAGTACTTTTGGTGGCTGGTTTGGCCTCCAGAGCATCAGGGTAAGAAAGCACTTGAGTTGCTTCTGAGAGACCATCAAGCACAGGGAGGAAGACCTGTTACAAGTTGTGTCTTTGCCATAGGTGACTATCACCTTTTGATGACTTGGCAGTGCAATTGTAGGATGACAACCAGGACCACACAGCAGAGTCTAATAAATGACTAGGGTTGTTATGATTGGAAATATTTATCTTATCTTACTTGGGGGAGAGGGGATGTTGTTTAATTTTTATATTGAAGTTTGTGGTTCTTGTTACTATAATTATTCCTAAATATTACTAATATTATTCCTTCTCCCACTTAGTAAGACATGGTGTCTTCAAGATATAAGATTGCCGATACTTAAAAAGCATTTACCAAGTGATAGATTTACTAAATGATTTGATAAGTTATATAGAATATCTTCCTTATCTTGGGTGAGGCAATTTTCCAGATACATGACTTAGTCTTCTTTTTAATGAAAATGTATTAAAAGATGGTTTGATAAGACATGGAATCAGTGTTGGAAGAGAAATTAAATACTGTACACAGAAACCAAGAGGCATTGATCCAGAGGCAAGCAAGACTACACCAAGTGACTTTATACTAAGCGTGCTTTAAGGTCACACCTCCAATCAGGGATGCAAAGAATACTAGAGCTCCTGCCTCAGAAGCCTCAGACAGTGAGTTGATAGGAATGCACCCAGCACCTTCTGGTTAGGGGAAGTCCAACTTCTAAACCTACTGTTAGTGCTCCCTCTCCTGTATTCAATGAAGGTTCTTTTTACCCTGAGTTTAAGGACAACCATCACTAGGCGATCCACAGTGAACAGTGATTGTGTTGAATGGCATTATTAGTAAAGTCAGAGTCTATTATTTTTAGTGTTTTGTTGTTTTATTTTTAAACATTTTGTAAGCCAATTATTTCCCATCCTTTTTTTTTTTTTTTTTTTTTTTTTTTTTTTTTTTTTTTTTTTTTTTTTTTTTTTTGCAGTACTGGGAATTGAATCCAGGGGCATTTTACCTCCGAGCTATACCCTCAGCCATTCTCACGAAGTTGTGGAGTGCCTCACTAGGTAGCTGAGGCTGGCCTCGAACCCAGATCCTCCATTCTCAGCCTCCCAAATGCTGGGATTACAAGCGTGCGCCACCATGCCCGGCTTCAATTATTTCCCATCTAGAGTCATTTAAGACTAAGTTCTGTAATAACTCTGCCTATGCAACTTTACCATGCTGCCATGCTGCCCATTGAATTGTTCTTCCTGTAACTTTCCTTTTTCCATTGAGTCCCATCCACTTGTCAAATCACTTTAGAAATCACTTTCTTTCTGAAGACTTCTCTGATTCACTCCCTCCTCCAGCAAAAAGAACTGTGACCTCTTCTAAGCAAGCTCTTTACCTTATGCATATTTCTGTGGCTACACCCATGCCCAACACTATTTGGGAATTTCTGGTTTCCATACATGTCTTCCTATCATATAATATATTCGAGGAGAGCACAGTTAAAATCTTCTCATTTTGATATCCCCAAACCCAGTATAGCATCTAAGAGAGACCCAATATGTGATTTCCTATGCTGAATTTGAGAGTGTATACCATTCAATTGAGTCCCTTGAATAGGTTTAATTATGTAATGAGAAACATAACCCTGTTACCAACTGACCGTGAGTGAACACTTCCCCCCAGCTGTGATTTAGAAATAACCTTCATAATATGTTAGTGTTTTTAAGGTAGGAACTAAACAACAAAATCACCATGGATTCTTAGGAATTAGCAAAATAACAGGTTGTGTGAATGCAATGAAAACTAGAAATACACTTTTAAACCCTAACAAACCATAGAATCAAACAATTGCCTCAAAGTCTTCTTTCTCTTTCATTCCCTTGCCCTGATCCTGATTTTGTCTTGTCTGACTGGTATTTTCCAAGTCACACATCCAAGCTGGCCTGGCCAGATGCCCCGGAACAATGCCTAGCCCCCTCAAGCATCTGTCCTTGTGCCTATCCTTTGCTCCAGCCAAAGGTCAAATACATCCATCTTTCTCAGCAGGGTGTGGACAGATCTGCACCTGTAAAGGATGCTAGAAGAGCCATCAAGAGAGGGCCTTGTCAATTTTTCTGTGTGCTTTTCCTCTTAACTAAGACCTACTAAACAAAGGCATCTTGCAGACAACCTCACACCTCACTAAGATGTCATTCATTGAGCAATGTTTCTGGAGGTAGATTGCTAAAATGTTCACTGGTGACAACTTCCTATTGGAACTGTTTCACATTTCAGAGCAAGTTAGCATGTATGGTAGATAAAGCACTGATAAAATTTGGAAATAATCTGAACCTGGTGGCTCTTCCAGTAGGTTCTCACATGTATTTAGATGAATAAAATATCCGTTTTCCCAATTAGGAAAAAATGTGTAAAATACATTGACTTGAGTGCCTTACAGATTAATTATCACTAGTGTTAAAATGGAAAAATCTTAAAAAAGGCTTTGAGGAGCCCTACATGGAGATAGTTGGCTCTGAAATGCAAGGAAAAAGATTCAAAACAAGCAAAAACTCTTCTACTGGAAGATTTGTATTTTTCTTAATATGGTTATTCACATTCTTTCTCATATTTAAAGTGGTTGAGGCTATAAGAAGGTATATTTCAGGGGCCAATTTGGACCTTTCCAAGCCAGCAAAAACAGGGAAAACCCTCACAATTAGTCTTAGACTTGAGATGCTTTGAACCAGCTGCCAGCATATGGATTTATGCCTAGTGATATTTTTTGTTCCTATCTGTCATTACAAATGTTCTTTTCCCAACCAATACAGTCCAATGTCTTCCTAAGACATAGCCAGTGGCATTTGAAGCATGGAGGTAGAGAAAGAGCTGGCGAGGTCCACTCTTCTGAAACTTTGGCCAGCATGAGGTGGGTCCAATGCAATTCTGCTGCTCCAGTGATGCAGAAGGATGGATTAGTGAATGGCCTGAGGCATCTGTTCCCACTCCAAGGATTTGGATTCTATGCCCATCCTGATTCAGACATGCCAAGAACACACAAACATGTAGGAATGTAATACCCAAGGCATGTAGCATACACAGAGGCTGATCAATCTGAGGCAGCCATCAGCACTCACTGCTGACCAAATTTAAATTGAATGAGAACATATTTTAAATTGTGAAATGGCAGGATGATTTGATGACTGTAACTTATAAAGAGAACAAATTAAGCAAGCACTATGGCTATTCTTGCTGAAACTGGCAGGAAAATCTATCCCCCCCCCCACACACACACACATCAGGGAAATAAAGCTTTGTATTTCCCAATTCAGAATGTTCGGAAGCAAAGATGTCACTGCAAAAATATTAAAATACAAGCCAAATTTATCTAAGTCAGTGTGTTCTTTGAAATTTTTTTAAAGCCTAATTGCAAGGGGGCAGTGTACTCTGTTCTCTTGCAGAGCAATGTATTCCTTTGTTAAGTACATTTTCAAAAAAGAAAACCAGCCAAGTTCATGCACTATAGTTCTCCTAGGCCAAGATGTAGCAGAAAAATACAAAACTGATATAATACTTTGAAAAATAAAATAAAAAATGGCAAGTTACATTTAAAATAACATTTTATGAAATTGTGTTTATTTTGCAATAGAAAGCAACTAGTACCTGAGCTTGACAAAATAAAAATTACCTAGGTCCTCTAACTTTCTAATTGACTTCAAGAATCTTGTATAGACCAGATCACCAAGTCCGTGGAAGATTTTTCTGGTTCTCTTCTTATACAACAAACTCTCACATGTTCAGTAGTTAGTTTCTAGAGCTGCCTTAGTTTCTAAAGTTGTTCCTAGTTTCTTTGGCTCATGAGTTGGTTATCTGTTATGTGTGTGTGGGTAGGGGGATGGTGATGAGTGGGAAGGCCACTTATCTCTTCCAACTTGTTTTTAGACAAATGAGTTTCGCTGCAAGCAAGAGAACTCAAAGTTAAGTCTAAAGATAGTCAAATAGATGTGACAAGGTTAGGACTTTTCCAAGCCAGCAAAAACAGGGAAAACCCTCACAATTAGTCTTAGACTTGAGATGCTTTGAACCAGCTATCATACTATCCAATACATGGAGCAAGAGAAAATCCTAAGGACTGAGCTTCACTAGTCAATCAGCAAGCTATCAGAGGAGGATATATCTAGAAGCATTCTTAGACTTCTCACACAATCTAGAGTAGACAGAGAAGGTAGGGATGGCCGTCACCTGCCTCTAGCAACCACTGACAGGATACCCTGTACCAACATATGTACAGAGATCACAGAATTAGGAGGAGATTGGGCTAATAGAGCAGCATTATCTTTGTGAGAGAGCCCAGTAAGACCAGCCACACCTGTACTTCAGTTCTGTTAAGAACATTTATCTAGTGCTCAACATTCTGCAGCCTCCTGGAGTCTACATTTTCCTCTCCTGCTTGTCAACATACATAGAAATAATGTTCTTGGTGAAAACACAAATAATTATATAGAAAAGTGTCTTAAATTTTTAACTTTGTCCTGTTCAGCCAATCCACTCTATACTATTTCCTTTATTATTTATTGCTTTGTAGTTTAAGCAGGAGAAGCTACAATTCTAGACTTCTAGTTGAATATGAAGGGTCCTCTTCATGGCAAGAAGCAGTACAGAGAAGGTCAACTCAGATACACAAAGTGTCAAAACTGAACCTCTCTTTCATACCTACTCATATAGGCAAACATAAGAAAATAACACAGGTATATGTAGCTGGGGATTGAACAGATGTTGTAGAGACACAACAGAGCTAGCTAAGCAAATCATCTGGTGGACTAAAAGGCACATGAGATAAAATAGTAAATATACGTAAGTAATATCCATGTCATACTAAACACCTACCATGTTCTCTTAGCATACAGTAATACTTTATCATCACAATCTGCTTTGTGAAAAATGAGTATCATTCTCCCTGCTACACAGATAAGGACAGGCCACCATGCCCTCTGTCTAGACTAATGCACCAACCAATGTGTTGTCAGACATGGGAGGGTTCCTCTGATGACATTAAAATTTTATAGGGTCTGACTTCACCCATATGACATGTTGGAAATGGAATAATTATGGAGACAGTAAAAAGATCAGTGGTTGCCAGGGGCTGGGGGAAGGAATGAATATTCAGAGAACAAAGGATTTTAGGGCATGGAAATTGCTCTCTATGATGCTATAATGACAGATACATGACATTACATGGTCATTCAACCCCATAAAATGAGCAACACCAGGCACTCCGCAACTTAGTGAGACCCTGTTTCAAAATAAAGAATAAAAAATAGGGCTGGGCATGTAGTTCGGAGGTAGAATGTCCCTGAGTTCAATTCTCAGTACTGAAAAAAAAAAAAAAAAAAAGAGTGAACCCTAATGTAAACTATGGGAGTTGAGTGATAAAGATGTGTTGGTGTAGGTTCATCAACTGTAACAAATGTGTTACTGTAGAGGTGCATCTTGATAATGAGGGAGGCTGTGCATGTATGGGGAAGCATGCAGATAGGGGAATTTCGGTTTCCTTTTAATTTTGCTCTAATCAAATATTGCCTTTACAATTAAATAGATAGACAGATACAGATTCCCAACATAATAGTTGAACTTTTATTTTTATTAAGAAAACATAAAAAGATGAAATAACATATTTTTGAATTTTTAACCCTTATTATGACTAAATATGTTAGGAAGAAAGGTAATCTATGTGTGGGTTATGAAAGTTATTTAGTCTTCAGACACTTGTTGGTACCTATATAGATCTAGAAATCCCCTGAGAACAATCTTCAGCTCTCCATAAGTCTAAGGACAACAGGTTAAAAATACTACCTACGCTCTGCTACTTCCCAAGGTAAACTCTCAAAAAGAAAAAAAAAAAGTGTAGGGCCCAACATGTTCATCTGCTCCACCTGAAGTGGCGAAGAACTTTATGCAGCACAACATACTGAAATTGGGTGTGTAAATTTGGAGAAATACAGCAAATTTGGGGAAAGATTAGATGAGAATAATGGAGAGCATAAAAGTGTTGGAAAGTAAGAGAAAGGACTGACCAATGATTATTAATTAGCCCAGGGAAGGAAAGACTGTGGGGAACTTAATGTTCTCCTTGAAATATAGCAAAGGCTATTATAAAAATATGATCACCACGGTCACGGTTCACAATTCCACTGAGAACAAAAACAGAGGAAATGAGATTATGAAAAGCATGACAAGTTTATATGAAATAGGAAATAAATCTTTCATTCCAATAGTTGGAGGCACTTAGAATAGGTAGCAGTTCAAGGAACCTGCAAACTGTTTTCCTGCAGTGGCTACTTATATTCTGCCAGTTCCTCCCACCCAACCTAAACACCATCTTCTCCGATCAACTTTTGATTTTCTAACTTCTATACTGAATAGAACTGATGTTTCTCAAATTTTAGCAAGCATCGATATCACACGGACAGTTTTTCAAAGTATAGACACCTACCTGGGCCTCACCCTCCATGTAAGTTCAAGTGGACACATAAAACAGCATTTGTTACAAACAGCAAATATATAGACACCTTCAGATAATAAAACAGACACAATCTCTCTACCTTTATTTCCTATAAAAATGTACCTTCACTTCTCTGGTCATTTGATATAGCCCTTATAACATAGTATTAATATACTTCTCTTCTAAACTTGTTCCAATGACACTGAATTTTTTTGTTTGTTTCTTTCTTTCTCAGTACTGGTGATTGAACTCAGGGGCATTCTACCTCTGAGCTATACCCCTAGCCCTATTTTTTTTTTCTTTATTTTGAAACGGGGTCTCACTAAGTTGCAGAGTGCCTCACTAAGTAGCTGAGGCTGGCCGCAAACCCGGATCCTCCGGTCTCAGCTTCCCAAATGCTGGGATTACAAGCGTGCACCACCATGCCCAGCTGACACTGAATTTTTATTGTCTAGTGCAGTGCTACAAATATGCCTGGGTTCAAGAAACACTGCTTTTACCTTTTCTCAAAAAACAAACAAAAAAATAGGGCCAATCCAACTTAACTTTATCATTTTTGTTTACCGATTCCTTGCCTATGTGACTCTATTGCTTAAGATTTCTGATCTATGCATATAGTATTATCCCATATACCAACTGTCCTAACATTCAAAATAAATAAAATAAAATTTACTCTAAAATATGAAGATGTCTTCCCCATAAGGTTTATTTTTTCTCATTAGAGTTTTGGCCAATGTTCCCAAGACCATATTTTTAAAAAATGGAAGGAAAGGAGCCATATTTTTATTTATTGTTTACTTTGCCTAGTTCTGGCAGGGAGGCCAGGGAGGTCAATGAGCAAATAAGGACCCGGCATGTCTGAAATCATGCTAATTGTAGCTGAAGTTTGGGCCAGAAACTGACCTGAAAAATTGTTTAGTAAGCTCATCCTCTCTTCTTATTATCTACTAAGCTTACGAATCTGCTAAGAACAAAAAGCAAAAAACAGTGCAAGAATTTGTGGCAGCAAAAATAGGAGCCCTTAATGGAAAAACTCGGAATGTCTCTTGGGCTTCAAGTTAACTCAAGTTGACTCAACAAAGGTATTTTGCAGATTGCATTCCCAGCACTGGGGATTCATATCATAATCTCTCAGATGGCTCAGAAGCACGGTTAAAACTCCACCCTCAACCAAATTAGTCCCAGAGTGATTATCCACACATTCACATGTGTGTGCATGCGTGCGCACGCGCGCACACACACACACACACACACACACACACACACACACACAATTTAAAAATTCAAGTACGGTGAGCCTTTAAATAGCCACAAAATGGAATTAGTACAAAGAAGAGGAAAGCAGGAAGAAAACAGCACAAAGGATTTCTGGAATCCTGCAGTCAGAATACTTCTGATGATAAACAGATCACCAATCACCAAGCACATAGCAGACATCCTCATAATCCTAAAAAGACTCTCAGGGAAAAGAAATCTAAAAAGTGGGATTAAAAAAAAAATCCTTACATTTTGACCTTTGTTTATTCCAAGTATTTTTTTTTCTTTTCCAAGGAGCAAACAATGCATGCCCCTTGTTTACTTCTTATGAATGAGTAGATAAACCAATGCACCAGCACAATTTAGTAGTCGAAAAGATTATGTTCATTTCACTACACTCTATTCAGGAAAATTGAAGGTCTGTTACCTCAACTGTGGTAGAGAATGCTGTCTGAGACTGGCCACACACAAAAGAAAACGAGAAAGTACGAGTCCACTTCATCTAGGAAGCACAGCAAGAAGCAGCTCTGAGCTGTGCGCACTACCCTACAATCACACCAGCTCATAACTGTGAAATATGGTCATTATCTCATGGAACTGATCTAATTTTGTACTCAATGCCCTAAAATAAAGGGTTTCTTTTGAATATCAAACACAAGGACTGGGACGAAATAGAAGATAATAATTTGACAGTACTTTAAAGCACCGCTTTTTTTCCCTCCACCCTGTCACACTGAATAGCACCAACTGACAACTACTCCGCAGGCTGAATGAATGAAAGAAGATGTATTTGCTGAGCTGAGAGAATTCCACAGATAAACCGTACTGGAGGAGTGATATTAGCTCATTAGTGGACCTAATACACAGGGCTACAAGCAGCATATTTAACAAAAGTCTATGAAGGTATTGGAATGTAGCTGGATCTATACATGATGAAATGTTTTTCTTAAGTACAAAAGGACAAAAAAAATTAGCTTTTCTCTTTAAAAACATTGATGCTTAGGCTGTACTAATATACATATATATGTATATATATGAAAGCTTCATTAATTCAGGTTAATAAACAAATGAATATACTGTGATGACATTTATTAACATCTGTGCTAAAATCATGAATAAGAATTATATATAACACTTGGCCAGAGAAACTTAATTTCAAATACCATGGAGTAGAAAGCCCAGAGAAGATGTGGAATCTTTCCTCATGAGACTTATTTGAAGCACAGGAAATAAAAACAACACTCTATACATAATGTTTAATTCATTAACTGTTGACAGGATTCTTAAAGTAAAATATTAAGAGATGGGCATAATTTTAAAGTGGAATTTTGCTGAAAATTGTTTCATTTTACTTTTAATCAAAGCAAACCCTCCACCCAATCCCATAATTTGAAAGAAAAAAATTAAGGTAATTTTAATTTGCTGCAATCATTAAAAATGGCTTCCTTAGCATCACTATACTGTATTTTTCATAGGCATTAATGTGCCTGTAAATCCATTATCTTTTTATTTTTCAACATCACCACTTATTCAGATAGTCCACATTCTATATATTATTATTATTATTATTATTATTATTATTATTATTATTATTATTTACTGGGAATTAAATTAAATTTGAGGGCATTCTACCTCCAAGCTACACTCCTACCTATTTTTATTTTGGAACAAGTTCTCACTAAGTTACTGAGGCTGGTTCGGAACCTGCAATCCTCTTGTCTCAGCCTCCCAAGTACTAGAATTACAGGCATGTGTCACCTTGTCCAGCTAGTCCACATTCCATATTTTTTCCATATTTCTGAAGATATTTCTGCCCTCCTTGAACATGGTACATCTTCTGATTCACACTGTGGTTATTACAGCTACAGTAGAGTTATGGGAACTAAGGTTCCATGAACCTAAACCACTGGCCAGAAGCCAAGCAGGTGAGTGAATAAAGCCTGACACTGTTCCATTAAATGAGCTGTGTCTCTCCCACAGTCAAATGTTGAAGCCTCAACCTCCAAAGTCACTGTATTTGGAATTTGGAGTTACCCATTAAGAATGTTAATTTGAGTTGTAAGAGTGGATTCCAATCCCACAGGCTTAGTGTCCTTATAAAAATAAAAAAAGAAGATGAAGAAAATAAAAAGGAAGGAAGGAAGGGAAATAGATACCCAGGAGCTCATTGATTCAATTGCTCTCTCCTTCCTCCAGTGATTAGAAGATGCAAGGACTAAGCAGCCATCTACATGCCAAGAAGATAGTCCTTACTGTAAATAGAATCCTGCAGGATCCTTGATCTTGAACTCTCTCGTTCCACTGTGAGGGAATGCATTTCTGTGTGTGAGCCACTCAGTATGTGGTGTTCTGTTATGGCAGCCAGAGACTCGGCCATCCTGCCTCATGGGAAGAAAGGCTCATTCCCCACCGATTTCTGCAGCAAAAGCTTCCCTCTGATCCTCCCAGTCCTTCATTGTCTCCTTATTAGCAGCATCCATATGAATGAAATGTGTGATTCTGCAGGAGGCTCATCATAATTTAACAGGAATTAATGTCCTCTTATTATAAAGGGCCCTACAAGCCTCTGCTTAACAGTCAGCAGCAACTAGAATTAATGCATGTCAGATGAACATCAAGAAAAATCCATTTATGACCCCGAAGTCATGAAATTTAGCATAATTACACATGCTCTTGTTTGGGTAATTTTTCTCTCCTCATTAAATTAGGTGCCTACATTAGATTTCAATCTGATAAGTTCTGACTAGTTATATTTCTGTAATCAAAGGCATTTCCTCTCAAATCAACCCAGAGTCACACAAGCAAATTACAGTAGACGTATGAACTGAAGCTAAGGTACAAGCACTGCAAAACTTAAGAAGCACATCACAGATATCAGATAATGTCACTATTAGTATTTATTAATTATATTCCCCAACAAATATTTACTGAGCACCTGTTATGTAGTAGGCAGTATTCTAGGTGTGTTTTGGAGGTATACAAAATGAAAAGGCATAATTTTTTTTTCTTTTTTTTCCTTCTTTTACAATATCTTTCCCAAAGGATGTTTCTATTCAACTAGGTCACCTGGTTAAGCCCGAGTAGGATGATATGTTGAAGTTTATATCTGGCAGCTGGAATTATTGAGGCTCACCTTTAAAAATGTTTAACCTGAGCCGGGCGTGGTGGCGCACGCTTGTAATCCCAGCATTCGGGAGGGTGAGACCGGAGGGTCCGGGTTCGCGGCCAGCCTCAGCTACCTAGTGAGGCACTCCGCAACTTAGTGAGACTCGGTTTCAAAATAAAGAATACAAAATAGGACTGGGGGTAGGTAAAATGCCCCTGAGTTCAATCCCCAGTACCGCAAAAAAAAAAAAATGTTTAACCTGAAAGGGCTGGTGGGCAAGGTGGAAGATGCCTATAACCCCAGTACTTGGGAAGGTGACACAGGAGGATCACAGATTCAGGACAAGCCTCAGCAATTTAGTAGGACCCTCAGCAACTTAGTAAGAACCTGTTTTAAAATTTAAAAAAAAAAAGGGCTGCAGGGGTGGGGGTGGGAGATCTCAGCGGTAGAATGCCCCTGCGTTCAATCCTCAATAACAACAACAAAAATGTTTAACACCCCCCCCCCATAGTGCTTTACTGTGCTGATCTCCATGGATCAAGTCTTCCAACATATTACAATGGGAAACTTTAAAAACCACTGGCTTTATAAAAAAAGAAAAACCCCAAAACCAAAAAAACAGGGATTTCCTCTACCCCGATGCTCTGGAGGATAGATTCTTCATCTAGTCAGGAAAGGGATGAAAACCTGGACTGGTTAAGCATTTACCTATAAGGATACATCTATTGAACTCACAGTGGAAATTTCAGAAGAATATGGAATTTGTTGCCGTTGGTTTCTTGAAGGCAACTGAAATCAGAACAGTCCTCTATGCCAGCCTTACACAGAGTGCTTTATTGGTAGGATCCAAGTAAGTTATCTCTCTCTTTTGAAACAATTTTGGAAGTCCTCTGTAGTCTGTGCAGCTTCCATGCCAGCAAATTAATCATGGTCACAAAGCAAAGATAGCAGATTATATTCAGGGAAATGAGAACACTGTTCCCTTGGTTACTTTGATTTAGGAGGCACTAAGGTATTTATTTAAGAAAGGACCACTTATGAATGAATTTTTAAGGACTTCTTATGTGCTAAAAATGCAATTAAAAAGGAGAAATAGAAACTGCTACTAAAACATGCTTTTATTGGGGCCTGAGGTAGTACAACGAATCAGAAACAAAATAGACCTAGGTCTCTAGACTAATTCCTAAGATGCCTTATTTCTCAGAGCATAAGATAATCTCCATAGAAACATTAAGATTAAGCTATGGTAAGTCTGGCTCAAATTGTGTAAGAGTCTTCCTTTAAAAATTTTACTACCCCAGATTAAGAAATAAAAATTTAACTCTTAGTGGAGACTAGAAAGGGTATATAAGCAGCCCCGCATAGATCAAGAAATAGGTACTCACAAACCAAGAAGTGAAGCTTTTATTTAGTTATTTATTTACTTTGCTTTTATAACAAGATATATTTCAAACTTTTTCCAGAACCACAAAAAAGACATATTTCAAACTTCAAGGATATGTATTGAAATACTCAGGACTTCAAAATGTTCACAGGTTTAGCTAGGACACTGGGGGAAAGCTCAAAGCAAAACAATTTGCTAAAGAAAGAGTCAAATATCACTGCTTGCTGAGAAAATTTAGGTTTCTGAAAATTGCCTAAGAACACCAACATTTCTAGCCATTTCCCCCTGTATGTCCTTATGCCCCCCTAAAATATTTATTTTCTAAAAGTTCTTCAATTAATGAATGGATCCTAATGTATTAACTGTAACTTGCTTTAATGCCATCCTCAGATGACATTGGAAAGAGTTTTATATGGGATTGTGTTACAACAAATTCTTGCTGAAAAATAAACCTTTTGGGATGAGAAAGACTGTGCCCCAATGCATTTAACATTACAATAGATTTTATTTTAAGAGTCTACCCTTTGCTTCTGTAGGGTCCCATGGGATGGCAGCTTCCATGATCACAGTGATATATCCATATAGAGTAAGGAGGAAGCAGCCTCTACATCTAGAAGTGAATCATCTGCCAATCAGGGGATCTCTGGCCAAGGAGAAGGGGCCATGAAGAACACAGGAAAGGGCACTGTATTCATTCTATTAGTCCTGATTCTCCAAACAATAAACAGAAGACACACACATGTGTATGGGAACCTATGAAGGACTGGTGCGGATGCTGAGAATTCTCAGGCTCAGCCGTCTGCGAGCTAGAAGCTCATGAGAGCTGATGGTGTAGTCCTAGTCCAAATCCAACGGTCTGATAATCAGGGTAGCTGATGGTATAAATCCCTATCCGAGTCCAAAGGCTCAAGAATCGGCACTGCCCACGTTCAAGGGCAGGAGTAGATAGATGAGGTTCCAGATCAAGCAGAAAGAGCAAATCCATCTTTTCCCTGCCTTTTTCTTTGATTCTGGTTCTCAGTGTATTGGAGGACACTCTCCCACATTGGTGAGGGCAATCTTCTTCATGAAGTCCACTGGTTCAAATGCTAATCACTTTCAGAAACTCCTTCAGACATATCCAGAAAAAAAAAAAAGTTTTACCATCTCTCTTATAAACTATCTGGCTGAGCCCATCTATCTTGCTTGCTCAGTCAAGGTGACATAAAATCAACCATCAGAGGTAGTAAATAAGAAGAATCTGGAAGCAGCTGCCAGTAAGTAGCTTCAGCTCCCACACTGGGCTCTGCCACCATGAACTTCTCACAATGGGGTCAGGCTGCCACCAAACACAGACAGGTCCAGCTAATTTTCAGGGAGAAACAGTGCTTGGAATTTGACAGAGATGGATCATCTACTCTAAGTTATCCTGGGTAGTTTACTTGGGATTGCATTCTCCTAGCTCTTTGTTATTCTTCCTCCTGCCTGACAGAATTAATCACTCCTTCTTCTGGGCCTCCTATGCCCAGTGATAGTTCCACTAGTATAGCACCTGTCAGGGTGTATTTTTGTTATAGACACATCTGTCTTTCTGGCTGCAAAGCTGCTTGATAGCAAGAATCATGTTCTTTTAATACCTGTACTCTGGATGGTAGCATAGGGACTGGGCTAGAAAAGATACTTAGTATTTGTTGAATGGTGGAACTAATAAGTGAATTCTTGAATTTTCCAAATCTATTACTTGATTTTCTTTTTATTTTTGTGGGGTGAGGGGTACTGGGGATTAAACCCAGGGACGTTCTACCTTTGACCTCTTTTTTTGGTTTTGATTTTCAAACAGGGTCTTGCTAAATTGTTGAGGGTGGCCTGGAACCTGCAATCCTCCTGTCTCTGTCTCAGTTTCTCAAGTACTGGGATTATAGGCATGTGCCATTACTTGTTTTTCTTTACAGGATAGAATCCATAGCAAATATTTTTCACACTTATTTTCCATTGTGTGTGTGTGTGTGTGTGTGTGTGTGTGTGTGTGTGTATGTGATGGAGCAGACCAGCCAACATTGTCATACACATTTCTAACTCGACCTTTAAAAATGCTACTACCCTGGCTGAGAACACCTATTCTATACATTCTACTTCTGAAAAGTCAACTCTGGATTTTAAAGCCAACCTCAAATCTCTTTTACTTTATCTTTCTAGACCATACCTCTGACCCTCACTTCTAAATTCCTACTGTATTTATGGTCTGAAATATACATCTGACACTTAATCACATATTGCTATGATTTGTATTTAGCTTGCTATGTCTGGGGGCCTCTTCTTTGTCGCAAAGGACAACCTTTTTATGAATAAAAAGAAGTAAGATTGTATCAGGAAAACAGAGTCAGTAAATGAGAAACCTACAAATTAAAGAAGACATTGAAGGTGGCAACTGAGATGGTTGGATAAAAAAAAGAAAGAGAGAGAGAGAGAGAGAGAGAGAGAGAGAGAGAGAGAGAGAGAGAGAGAAAGTTGAAGACCCAAATACAAGCATGGCATGGTGGTGCATGCCTGTAATCCCAACAATTGGGAAACTGAATCAACAGGATTGCAGGTTCGAGGCTAGTCTCAGCAAATTAGTAAGACATTCAGCAAACTAGTGAGACCCTGTTTCTAAACAAAATAAAATAAAAAGGGCTGGCAGTGTACCTTGGAGGTAGAAAGCCCCTGGGTTCAATTCCCAGTACCAAAACACAAAACACACACACACACACAACATCCAAATATAAGATAAATGTAATCAGACATTTTACTTGGGGACCATTGTCTTTTTCCTCTTGTTGCCTTTATATCTATTTTCTTCCCCCTCATCTTCACCTTTTGTTTTCTTTTTTCTAAGACAGAATACTGGAGAAGAGTTCAGGCTGTTTTTTTATCAATTTTTTAAATTGACATTTTCTTTGTGTGTGTGTGTGTGTGTGTGTGGTATTGAGGATGGAAACCAGGGGACTTCTATCCTAAATGTGAAATTGTCTCCTAGGATAAATCCTACTTAGAAATAGTATTTTTAATGTTATACTGCTGAATTCAGTTGGTGTGTGCGTGTGTGTGTGTGTGTGTGTGTGTGTGTGTGTGTGCGCGCACGCACGCTACTGGGGATGGAACCCAGAGCAAGGCACTCTACCTTTAACCTATAACCCCCAAACCTATTTATTTATTTTGGAACAGGTTATTAGTTACTGCACACTAGTTTCAAACTTGCAATTCTCCTCTTTGGTCTCCCAAGTACTGAGTATTGCAGGCATGTCCAAATGCACTTGGCTTCAGTGGCTAATATTTCACTCAGGATTTCCACATGAATATTTGCAAGTGAGAATTATCTATAATTTTGTTATCCTGGGCCTGTCCAATTTGGGTAAAGAGTTTAGCTTTATAAAAAAAAATTAAACAGTTTTCCTCACTTTCCCTTCCCTCTTTCTCAGAAGACTGAGTAAAATAGAGATCACATGCCTCTTGAGGGTTAGGTAAACTAGCCTACAAAATTGGTGGTTGTGAAATCTTGTTAGTGAAGAAACATGGTTGGGTAGGGGTCACAGGGAGAATAGAAGAGTCCTAACTTTTGTTTCTAATTATATACTTTCCCCCCAGCTTCCTTTAAGTTTTTCTTTGTCTTTGCCTTCCTGATGCTTAAATATGGCTTTTTTTTTACTTTTATCTTTTAATGTTTCTCAAAAGACTAGGAATAGAGCCACCACATGATCTAGCTATGCCTCTCCTCAGTCTCTTTGCAAAATAATTAAAATCAGAATACTATAATGATACATGCATATCCATGTTTGTAGCAGAACAATTCACAACAGACAAATTATGGAACGGACCTAGGTGTCCATCATCAGATAAATGAATAAAGATGATGTGGTATATACACCCAGTGGAATTTTACTAAACCATAAAGGAGAACAAATTTATATCACTTGCAGAAAGATGGATGTAACCACAGATATTATGCTAAGTGAGACCAGACAATTGCAAAAATCAAAGGTCTTTTGCTTTCATTCAGATGGGAAGATAGGGAGAAAATAAAAGAGACTTCAGATAAATGAGGAGAGAACCATCAGAATAGTGGAAGGAGATTGAGGAGTGGTGATGGAAGATGAGAAGAGAGAATGGATGAAGGAAACAGTTCAAATAATTTGATGACCATATGTAAAGATATCACTGCCAATTTCAGTAACAGGTATGAAGAGTAGGGGGTGTAGTTAGTATTTGAGGGAATTATGCCAAATGCTGTGTGCATATTTATATTGCTTTGAACTTCATTATGATGTATATTTAAAATGTACCAATAAAAGTATAAAAATGATTTTTGTCCTCTTTTTTTTAAATTTAACTATGGCATGTCTAGTTTTGTTTTGTTTCATTTTGAATGGAGATCGCTGCTGTTGCTATTTATTTTTGGAGTATTTGTTCTTCCTGATTTTCTCTGAGTTTCTTGGAACTGTGTTTATGTGGATATTAGAAAAAAAATTTCCAGTACTGGGA
Source organism: Graphiurus murinus (assembly GCA_004027655.1). Taxonomy (NCBI): domain Eukaryota; kingdom Metazoa; phylum Chordata; class Mammalia; order Rodentia; family Gliridae; genus Graphiurus; species Graphiurus murinus. The sequence continues at coordinate 14,937 of PVLC010004012.1, read as the reverse complement.
ATTGAAACCAGGGGCATTCTACCACCAAGCTACACCCCCAGCCCTATTTTTTATTCTTTATTTTGAAACAGGGTCTCACTAAGTTGCGGAGGGCCTCACTAAGTAGCTGAGGCTGGCTGCGAACCTGCTATCCTCCTGTCTCAGCCTCCCAAGTACTGGGATTACAAGTGTGCACAATCACACCCAGCTTAATTTTGGAAAAAATTAACTAAAATTACTTAACTATTTCTTCTGCTCTGCTCTTCCTTTTCTTTCTGGTATTCCAATTACACATCTGTTATTTTTTATGGAGCCCCACAGTTCTTGGATTGTTCTGTTTGTCTCTGTTTTCCTATCTCTTTTCTCTCTACATTTCACTTTAGAATTTTTATTCATTTATCTTCAAGTTCACAATTTTTTCCCCTTGGCTGTGTTGTCTACTGATGAGCCTTTTAAAGATATATTTTATTTTTATTACCGTGTATTTTGTTTTTATTATTTCCTTTTGATTTTCTGTCTTAGTGTTTCCATGTGTCTCTGCTCAAATCATCCCTATGGGCTTGTGTGTTTAGGTAATTTTTAAAAATCAGTACCTTTAACATATCAGCCATAATATTTTTAAGGTTTCTGATCATCCTAAATTCTGTGTCATATCTGAGTCTGGTTCTGAGGGTTGCCCTGTAGTTTTAGATTTTATTTCCTTGTCTTTTGGAATACCTTGTAATATTTTTGTTGAAGGCCAGAGACATTGTATAGGATCATTGGTACTGAGTTATAGAGGCCTTAAGTCTGAGAATTTACATCAGTCTGAGATAACTTGTGCTTACTGTTCATGGTGGCTGTTGCTGCTCAGCCTTCAAATTCTAAGAGTGGGCTTCTTAGTTTCACCTCTCCTAGCTCTGGGGCTTCCCCTTGTGTTTCTCATAGGAAGAATCTGTGAAGCAGCTTTTTTTTTTTTTTTTTTTTGCAAACCTCCACCCATACTGTTACTGGAAGCTTGTTCCTGGGTTGGTAGGTGTAGGGGGAGAGGAGGCTCTCAAATTTTCGTCTTTTCATGAGCCTGTGTCTCAGGGGTGTGGACTTACAAGTGTCTCTGCTCCTCTCCTGGGACACAGCTTTTTTCCTCCTCTTGTCCCTTCCCTGGCATTCCCAGTCTGTATCCCTGGAGCTCTTTCCCTGTTGACCATGGCTTGATGTATTCATTTTCTCCTCTGGAGAAGTCTTTCTTCCTCTTCTAGGCAATAAGAGAGTATGAGAGGGATCCAGGAGGTCTATTTCACACCATCTTCCTTCCAGGCCATGAAGGACCTTTCTTGGATTCTTCTTCTGAGTACCTTGTGGGGTCTCAGGGAGAAAGCTGTGCAAGTAAGGGATACCCCATTAGACAGAAGTCCCCCCTCTCCATGGGGATATTTTTCAGTCTCCTACTAGTCTGTACTTAGTCTCCAACAATTCATCTTATAATAATAAGAACAATGCCTTTCAAACATTTTCTGTATCAAAGCTGGAGCTAGACATCTCTTTATGGTTTTAATCTTTTCAGGTTTTCTTCCTTCTTCCATCTTTTTATTAAAACTGGAACTTAATTGGTCAGTATTTTACTTTCATGATTAGCCCACCCAATCATAAATGTAAAATATCACTCTTCTTCACAAAGTGATTTGGCATTTACACTCACATACACAATTATGAATTTCTAACAAATTTTACATTTCTCTTTAGTTATCTGCTCTTCTATAGGGTGTCCAGAATTTTTTGTTTCTTTTAGTTTTTCAAAATTACTAGCACATTGTGTTTCCTGTCATTGTCTTCTAAGTGTATGCATATACACAGATAAATCTTTTAATTTCGACTAAACCTGAAATTATGCATTATTTTGAATATTTATTATTTCTGCTTCCTCTCATTTAATGATCACATCAATTTATGCCATTATTCTACTGGCATTATGTTTAATTTCTACATTTATTTTCCTTCTATTTGGGATGTTTGCCATGTTATTTGCTTAGAATTTTAATGTCCAAGTTTCAGTTTCTTGGGGGTAAAAATTACATAGATAGTACAATTAAGGGGAAAAAAAGGAATAAAGGAATAGCATTTATCATAGACACTTAAAATGAATTCTGAGGGCCATTGTTAGATTTCATTTTAAACACCTCCACAGCAAACCTTTGAGGCTTCCTGAACATATATGCAGATGTATTTTGATATTTGGACAGTACCAACTGGCAATCCACTAGATTTTTTAACCATTTGTGAAAAACCTTACATTACCTAGAGAACGAGACAACAACTAATCTCTTTCTTAGAAAACAACTTGATTCTTGTTAGTACCAATCACTAGTCTAACAAGCAAATGCTGTAACCAACTACCCCCTTGATATTTTAAGCTTTAAAATGGAACAATTTCGTAAGACATTGGAACACATTTTCAAGACTGCTTGAACCTGTATTTTGTTTTTCCAAATTGTAACCCTAACTAGCCTCAAATAATGTGATTTTTTTGTTGTTCTCAGCTAGGTTTATTTATTGTCAGTTGACAGTCCCTTCTTCATTTGTAACAAGATGTATGTCTGACAAAAAATAAGTAATACAAAAATGTCAGATGATATGTGCATGTATTGCAAGCCCACAATACTTTTGATTTCAAACATCTTTATTTTGAATTTTTTTCTGGCTCATGTACAATACTTGCCAGTTTTCAGCAACCTTATCTTCTGAGCATTATGCCTGCATGTTGAAGACTGTGATCCACAGAGAAAACACTTAAAAGAGCACAAAGTCACAAAGTCGAAAGCACAATCCTTCTGTGAGTAAGTGATCCAAGGCTAAGACAGTTACAAAGAAAATGGTTCTCAGTTGTTTCAAGCCAACCTGCAGGGCTCCTATGAGTTTCTTTAGCAATACCTTGCCGAGCTAATAAATTACCCCTTGGCATTTCATAATAAATACCTAATGAAGTCACACATCTGCCGTTTTAAAGCTTACACTGATTTTGCAAGATAGAAATACTGACACTGACAAAAAGCCACATATGTGAGTAAAGAAAGCTCCTCTACTGAGGTATTTTCTTCCTGACAATCTCAGGGGTGCTGGACAAGAGCCAGGTGGTGCCAATAGTCTCAGCCCTTTATTAAGAGCATAGATCCCAAGTCCATTACCAAGAGCACCCTTCAAACAGGCACAGGAAGCACACGTATTGACCTAGCTGATTTCCCCATACTGCTTCACTACTGATGCCTCCTCTTAGCCGGATCTGTTTTCCCAATTGCACGCCCTGCATCTGGGATGAATACACAGATGGGTGTGGAAGGGATGCAGAAGGTACGGAGAATCATCGCCTGAGCCATCGAGTCTCTCTGTGGCTGATAAATGGTTTGTGTAAGCAGTTGATAAAATGTAAAAGTTCCCTTAATCCACCACCACTTAACCAGTTTACTAATCCACGGTTCTCTAAGTACTCTGAAAATATGAGCTATTTCCATGGCAAGAAGGAAAGGTCATAGCCAGTAGGCAATTTTGCAAGGTATCTCCTCTTTCACTCCCACCGATCCAACCCCATATTTATTATGTTGAGCTAGGTTTATGTTCCAAACTATGTATGTCAGTTTTTCTTGTTAACAGCATTTTATAATTGAATTAAATGCCTAAAAATATTAGTGCTAACACAAAGAAAAGGAATTGAATAAGAATTATTTTTTTTAAAAAAGCAGCCAGGAAATTATACATGGGCAAGACCATTATAAAACTTGATAAAATATTTCCTCTATTAGTAGAGAATTCTACAATCACATTATTGTGTGTTTTCAATTTTCGCTCCATTACAAATTAGCTTCAGAAGGGAAGTGCAAGTGACACAGGCTTTATCCCAGAAAGATGATGTGAAATGTTGACCCTGGGACTCTCAACAAAATAATGAGAAAACAAAAACAAAATTCTTGATCTTATATTAAAAGACTGGGGAGTAAATAAATAAATTACATCTTATAAGGGATGTGTACATATATGTACATAATTACTAATTCCATGCTTTCATTGAATTTTTACTAACAAACAACTGGAATTTCTGATTATATTAGATACAAAGGGTTCTATACAGTTTTATTGAGCAGATTAATGCATATGAATTCCTTATGTTTATTTGTCTATTATTTTTAACTTATCAGGTACTTTCTTATACTTTCTCTACATTCTCACTATAAAGTAAGATTTTACTTTTTTTATAGAAGGAAACTAAAAATTAGTGAGGCAAGGATTAAAACTCAGAATATTGTCCTAAACAGTATTTCAAAGTATTTAATGGTTATTTATTTATTATGGGTTGAATTCTTTCCCCTGAAAAAAAAAAAAGATGTTGGAGTCCTAACTAGGTAGGTATTCCCTGCCCTAATATACCTCAGAATGCATTGTACAGAGGCTATCAAGTTAAAATGGAAGCCTTTAAAGTGTGCCCTAATCCAACAAGATATAATAATCCAATAAGATATAAGAAGGTTAAAATTTGGATGCAGAAGTGAAAAGCACAGAGGAAAATGGTGTGAAGACCTAAGGAGAAGAAAACATGTCATCAGAGTGATGCACCTAGAAGGTAAAAGAACACCAAGGGATACTGGTAACCAGTAGAAGCTAGGAAGAGACAAGGGAGGATTCTCATCTAGAATCCTTAAAGGGACCATGGTCCTGCTTATACCTTGATTTCAGACTTCTTGCCTCCAGAGCCGGAAGACAATAGATTTCTATTAAGTCACCAAGTTTTTGCTACATTTTTATGGCACACCGATGAAACCAATACAAAATCATTTTGGGTACAACCAATTATGTTGCATTTGCACATATGTATCTGTAGGCATGTCTATTCTGGGTCATAGGGCAAAATCTAATTCCTACTGCAGATTGTAGTCAAAAAAGTTTGGAAAACAGTATTCCACAGCACAGGTGAATAGATTGTCACTGATTGTCACTGGGCAATTCCTTCAAGATGAGAATCAGGGCACATCAATCAATCAATCAATCAATCTGGAAAGGAAAGTGTCATGTTTATGGGATGGGGAATGAAGAGCAGTTTATGAAAAAAAAAGTGAGATCTTCTGGGAAGATGTATAAGGAGCAACACAATTAAATGGAGTCACTGGTGATCTGTTGATGTACAGTGTGAGACTGGCCATGTTTTACTTGCAAGAAGAAACAAAATTAGCTGGTTTTAGAAGGTATTTGGGGGAAAGGTTTTCACCAATTCATTTTGCATAAGTAAAAAATGACTTAACCCAGCCAAAGCTTCAAAAGAAAGTATGTTAAGCATGTTAATGATATTGGAAACTCCATCCAGACAGGGAGAAAATCAGAGTAATGGAAAAGCAGACCTTCAGGGACCCATGTGTTGTTGACGGCATACGGCAGAAGATTGCTTAATATTCTTACACAATTAAACTAATTCCTTCTAAGCTGCCTTCACATACCATAAACAAGATCCCCCTATCCCTTAGAAATTAACTTTTAACATCTGGGTAAATATATTTCTTAATGCCCAAATCCCCCAAAACATCCCAGTTAAAATTTATTTTCATAAAGGCCAAACCAAAAAAAAACACTTTGTAATCAGCTTTAGCCTTGCTACGGCCTAGGGTGATGTACGTTAGCGACAAGCCAAATGCTACCAAATTCCTGCAATAAAGGATCATATTATCATTACTGAGATAGATGCCACTATCACCAAATCGCATTTATTTGTGAAAGTATGTAGCCAAAAAGGGTATCAAAGGGATAACAAAACAACACCTAATGACTTACTCTGGTACTAAGAAGGAGATCTAGAAACAAGCACTATTGGCTGCTGAGCTGCCTTTTCCATCTCATCTCATCACAGCACTTCTGCAGGGACCCTGGCTATTCTCCACCTCCAGGCTAGGAGAGGCAGTTATTAGTACTGCACTTCAATACCCGATTTCCACTGGCAATGGGCCACTCCATGATGTTATCTACCTGTATGAACTGGACCTCCCTCTGCCAGGCTGCATGAGGAGTAGGTGGACTTTTATATTCTGCCACTCTGTCTGACATAAAGCCCCAGTATGTAAGATGGCCAGGTAGCTGAGCAAGAAGAATGACATTAGTTTAGATAGGGAAAAAGATCCTGGTTTGTGCCTGCTGAAACTTTAATGTTGTACTCAGTAGCTCCATGTCTGGGGTTCCTCAGAATAAAGTAGAATTGTGATTATATTCATCTCTCAGTGTTTTTGAGGGTTAACTCTGTAAAATGCCTGGCTCACAGATGTACACAAATCCCCTCAGATTCATTCAATGCAACTCCCATCTAAACCTACCCCTGTCTGTGAAGGAAATTATCATCTGGTCCATTTATAAATATTAACATGTCTTGACTATGCCAGGGTTTGTAAGGTGTTAAGCAGGGCTGTGGGAGAAAGGAGACAGGGAAGAATACAAAGGGTGAAAAAGTTAGTATTCCCAAGGGGGAAGGTCCTCCTAGATGAGGTTACCCTATAACACGCCTAGTAAATATTAACACAGAAGAAGACATGAGGAGTCCAGGATGCCCCAGGCAGAAGCCAGAAAAGGTGACACCAAATTTGTGTCATTGGATCCAAAATGGTGGGTAAGAAGAAGGCATGAGAAAATTAGCAGTGAGACATTAGTGAAAATTAGTGGAACAGTGAGACATGTGGTGAAGTGGGAGTGCAGGACTCCTGGCAGACAGTGGAAAGAGAGAACCCTGGTATGGAAGACCAGGGCCTAACTGCACACATTCTTGTTTTATAAACACCAAGTGACAATGTGTCACATATAGAAAGGAGTTGGGAGTTGAGCAGACAGGCTGCAATGCTTCAATAAATGCTCACTGAGCACCTACTATGTAGCAGGTCAGACTCTACATGCAAAACAATGTCAACACCATTAATCCTTTTGAGTGTCTATTAAACCCCAAGTCTTTCAGAAGGACAGACTAGAAATTGGTGAAGGACAAAGAAGAACTATATCTAGGATAATTGTGAGAAAAATAGTAGTCTTGAAAACATTTTAATGAATAGTGTTAAGCAGAAAAATGATCACTGTAAACCACTGTCAATTGGGTTAGAAAGGATTACGGGTTTATTCCTTCATTCTTCCAGCAAACATTCAATACCTACTATGTGCTGGGTATTTTCCTAGTCAATTAATGTGGCAGAAAAGGAAACAGACTCTGCCTTAATGGGAACTGAATTCTGAGAATATAGTTAATGGGTTTTAAGTAAAAGAGTTGAGAAAGAGGAAGAAAATAACTAAATATGTGTATCCCTTTTAAAGATTCTAGTAGCCTTCATCTGTATAGGCAGGTGCAAATAGTATATGTATTAAGAAAAAAAGTTTTCCTATTAATTGTGGACTGTCCAAGAAACTGGAGAGATTATTGATATAATTTGAAAATTAAAATTTTTTTCTGCTTTAATTCTTGCTATATGTAAGATTTTTGATAAAAGTTGGAAGTTTTATAAATTTTGTCAGTAACTTAATAAAATGCTTCCTAAATAAATCTTATTTTTCAACTTATTCTTTCACTGAGTGATTTACTGATCACCTCCCTAAGTGCAGGGTACATTTGAGGGTTGTGGGAAAGCACAGGATTTGGCAAGCATACTCCCCCCTTTTAGCAGCAGGAAAAGAGGGTAGAAAATAAAATATGTACACCTGTAACAACTAGAAAGAAATCAGGAGCGATTCTGGAAATATTGCAAGATAACAAATCAGCAGCATATGAAATTCCTGTTAGCCACATAGAAAGTAGAATCCTTCCCAATAAGAAGTTAGGAAACCCTCCTGCCACTTAGCTAAAACAAATGCTTCTGAGTAAAGCCCTTCATTCTCTTCTGTTTAGTGATGCTGCTCACAAGCAATGTGCCAGTAGATTAGGTCATGGAAAAATACTGCACTCACGGCAATTAATTAGTCTATTAATTACACCTTCAGTTATGACTCAGAAGTACATTCAACATTATTTTCCATCCCTATTGTTTCTGCAATCAAAATTGCTAAGCTCCCAGTCCCCTCCTCTCCATTATCAAAGCCAAACACAGGCTGTGCTTATCCAGATCGAGGTGTCGGCCATTGATCTATGATGCCTCACCCCTGAAAGACTTGTGATACGGGTGTTCCTGCTGATGAGAACATATGGTTCGGATGGTTTGGCAGGCGAAATCCTGGCAGAAGAGTCTAAAAGCATCAGCAGATGCTGCCATAGCGCAGACATCCAAATGGTGGCATAATGCCGCTGCTGCTTTGATGCCACATGTTTCCCTGTGATGACAGCAATGCTTTTCACAGGGAGGCTGGTGGCAAAACAGAACCCCTCTGCAGTCCCCAGAAAGACATGTGCGAGTGTGAACATATACACACATGCATCGTGCACCCACAGGTTTGCATGCAAAATCAGGTAAGGTCAGCCTTCCATAGGTTTCTTTCCTCTTTCATCGATGGTACAGAACCAGCCAGAAAACAAATAGCAACTAAAGAACTATTTTGCTTTTTCTATAATTGACATTTAGATTCCAACTGGAAAAGAGGAACTCACAGCCAGCCTTCCCCAGAACTCATAAAGACCAAGGAGAAGATGGTCCGTTAGCAACTCAGAGAGTTAGAGATCACCCCTCAACCTGCCCATTAGTCTTATCTCTTCCCTCATCCAGGTCTAGCCTCCAGTCTCCCTTACAACCTTAGACACTGCCAGGTCCCAAATCACTCTATCACACAGGGTTCAGCCTCAACCTTATCAGACTCATTCAGTCAGTCAACACTTATCACCTGCTAAATGCTAGGAAGGGTGGAGCTTCAAGAATCACAACTCAAAATAGCTGAGGGGCTCTGGCGAACATTCTCCTTCCACATCTGCCGATTCATTTTCAGTCAGTCATTCTTTTCCTGAGTAATGCCAGTCTAGCACTATACGGAGACAGGGACAAGTTATGACAAAAGACAGACACGGTGCTTTCTGTCTCTAAAAGAGGACTCAGCCAGATAAACCAGATAAACCATAGGGTGTATACAGTGTGCTCCCATAAGGTATAGGATGGTGAAGCACATTGGAGCTGGCAGCACTCAGTACAGACAAGATATCAAGAGGAAGAGATGGAGACCTGGAGTCCTAAGGATAAATTGATTAGGCAGGTGGTGGGGGATCGAGGAAGATTTAGGCAGAGGGAAGAGACAAACAGACACATTTTGGCTCACCAAATGCGCTAGGCTTTAGTTCTTCATCTCTTACAAGAAAAGTAGCAATACTAAGCAAGAAAAGAATGTAGTAAAGCACTTATCATGCAACTATTAATAGCTATCATTGCTGTTACTATAGTTTCTTAAATTATTTAACATAACAGCAGCATCTGCAGATTTCTGGATGTAAGAAACATATGGAACATCCTGGAAAATGAGCATGGTTCAATTGGGCTCTCATACAGTTTTGTGTGTGTGTGTGTGTGTGTGTGTGTGTGTGTGTGTGTGTATGTTTGCATACAGGTATTCTATAGGTAGAAGTCTGAGTTACTTCTACCCTGAGTGTGATGCTGAATGCCACACAAGCAAACGATCCAAGCCACTCCACTGTCACCACTCCACTGACAGTAGAGTAACACCCATGTACTGTACATGCCTCTTCTGTGAAAAGAACATTAGGACTCTGGCCCTATCCAGCCCAAAGGATTGTGGATGTGAAGGGATTTTATTTCTAACTCTAAGGTGCCAAGTATAATTCCAGAAAGGACAGGTACAAATACCAGGAAACACGGGTACTGTCATGCTAATTTAGATAAATCTCTAAGTTGGAATGAGTAAATGACTTCACAGCACAAAACTGCAGAGCTGTCTGTTTTGAATGTCAAACATTTGCATAGTCCACATTTGTCATTAACCAAATGAAAAGAAGACAAATTAATGAGCTGACAGAATACAGATCCAAGTCACATAGAAATAATATGAACCTACAGGAAAGCAGACAAATTGTTCCCCTTTAATATAGGAATTAAGTTACTCCAAAGAAGTGAGGTTACACACACCCATCTTTTTAAAAATGCAAATCCAAGAACTGAGATCCTGGGAAAAAGAACTACTTGCCTACAGCCACGGTGCCACTGCTCATGGTTGACTGGCATTGATTTAGCTTTTCTAATCCAGGTAAAAATTGGGGAATGAAGAGTCACATACTCTTTTCACTACATACCAACTACAAGCTGACTTCCTCCTCAAACTATCAAAGGTGGAAGAGAGGCTGAAAGACAGCTTGGTGGAGTTGGAAGGACACAAAATTTCTTCTCACCTGGGTGTAAATTCAAATCTGCTGCCTTATACTCTTCCCAGTTATGTAGCCTTAGGCTATATGGAGTTGTTAGCCTCTCTGGAGATGTTTTTGAATATTAAGTGAGCTGTATGCCTTTGTGAAATTTTAATGAAAAATTTCATCAAGGTATTATAAAAATCAACAAACAAATGGCTTTGCAATGCTCACAAACTGAGGTTAAAGTTTTGCCTGCCATTTAAGGCCCCTGTGCCAGATTCTAGCCTCAATCCGCAGCCACAGGTTTACAACGCTGTGTTTGTCCAGGACCACACCTCTGCTCACCACCCTATCCTCCAAGAAATTTCTCTTCCCTCAAGGTTCTGCTTGAGTCTCACCTGAGACAGAAGGCTTTCTAGGGTATTCTTTATCTCTCTTTTTGAAATATTAGCAGTCCTCACCCAGCTAAGAACTGGATTTTTTTTTTTTTTTGCATGATTTTGAGTGTCCTGGGACATATAAAAGGGGATGACCAAACTGTGTGGTTCACATCAAGGATGAGCACAGTCTTGGAGCACAGGCAGAAAATACCAATTTTGCTGCAAGATCCATAGCAGCACACAGGTGGTCACCCATGGAAGGATCAATAAGGCATTGTAAGCAACCTCTGTGGCTCTGTGACACTGGTGACTTTTGGTTTCATCCTAAAGGTGAAGCCTGGGCTCCTGGAGACCGCCATGGCTGGTGCTTGGCACACTTTGTTTCTCTCCCCAAGGGGAGGGTTAGCCTAGATCCAGCTCTGCTGCAGTCCTGGAGTCCTGCCTCCTGCAGGAGCTCTGCCTATCCCTCCCCACTCACTGAGGAGCCTCAGATCTTGGGAGGGTGGAGGGGAGCAGGGAAGATTTTCCATCTTGCTCTAGTCTTATTCCAATCTGTCATGGAATAAACTCTGTTTTTAGAAACCTTTTTTATTTTATTATTTTTTATTTTTAGGAGCTTTTTCTTCTCCCAACAAAACTTAGCTCTTAAGATCAAAACCTTGCTTTTAAAACTGTCATTTTTGTTGTGGACTTCAAAAGCATATTTTGGAAGTATAAAAAATAAGTTTTTTTTGTCCTTTTCTTTCTTAGCTTTTCTTTCTTTGCTTTTCTATGGACATGCCTCCTGCTTACTCTGCCCCCTGCCTAGAATGCCCCTGATTTTCCACAAGGGAATGTGAAGACCACCAGCTGATTAGAAAGACCATAGATAAGACAGCCCAGAAAAGAAAAACTCTTGAGGTGTTACACTACTATCATTTCACAGTATTTAAGAGAATAAGCCTTGGAAATAGTCTCAGTACCTACCTGACACTCACATGCTGTCATCAGCAATTAACTTCTCCATGTGTTTATTTTATCATCAGTACAAGGGAGAAGTAATAGTCTTCACTTCTAACTGCTACTGTGGAGATTAAATTACCATAAAGTACTTCACCAAAAATGAATCACATCCATACCACTCAATAAATGATAGGAATTTTTATGTATCCTGCTTTTGGTAACTGAGTCTGTTATGCCTTGATGTATTTGTAATATCATTAGTCTTTACTATTTAAATACATTGTGTGTGTGTGTGTGTGTGTGTGTGTGTGTGTGTGTGTGTGTGTATGTGTTAGTGACTGGGGATTAAGCCCAAGGGCATTCTTCCTCCAAGATACATTCCCATCCTTTTTATTTATTTATTTATTTATTTATTTATTTATTTATTTACTTATTTGTTTGTTTGTTTTAAAACAGGGCCACACTAGGTTGCTGAGAGTCTCCCTAAGTTGCTGAGGCTGGTCTCAAAGCTGCGACATTCCTGTCTCAGCCTCCCAAGTACTGGGATTACGGGCATGTGCCACCATGTCCCATGTAAATACATTCTTATTTCATTTTCCTTGCACATAAACCCCTCTTAAGTTTTATTTTAAATTTGCCCAATATTTTCTCATATGTAGAGAAAAGATAAGAATAATCTACCTTGAGAATTTGTAGCATTAAATAGTGGTATTTATGAAAGCCTGGACCAATTCCAGGAAAGAGAATGGTGTCCTTTGCTATTATATCTCTTGCGTGCAAAAGCCAGGTGCCCTAGAAATTCATATACAGGTTCAAGTCCTTGCAAGGATGGTGGTAGGCACAAGAGATAATGTGGAGCCTTGCTGGCATCCTTGAAACCTCGTAGTTTCAGGGCACTTCAGATGATTTGCTACTGCATCTAGATCTGAATCTGGAACTAATTAAGGCTACTATGCTACCTCATAGTAGCCTAAATGTGCCAGGGAATCAATCCCCCACACTTCTGCCACTCCCAACCAATGACTGAGTGACATAGTACCTGATCCCCAGCTTCTTTAATCCTTGGACAGAATAATTCTGAACTGTGTTTCATACCATTTCCCACAGTTTTTCCCTCTGGAGTAAATTCCAGTTGTTCACAGTGACAAATGGATAACAGTGCATCCTTTATTGCCTATCTTCTGTTTTCTTAACAAACTCCAACAGTGCTCTGCAATCCCCCCCAATAACCTCCCTAAATTCATATCCTATGAAACTCAAATGAGAATTGTAGGAGTGCCTATGTATATTGGTGCATTTTCCACAGAGTGGCCACAAGGATGTCATACCATACCTACCTCCAGATATGGGAATGCTAGTGAATAGGGTGGTTCAGTGAAAAAAGATCTGGAGTTAACATTAAAGAGTCTGGATTTGATTCTGGCTCTCATTTAACTAGCTATGTGACCTAGTGACATGAATTGAATGTCTATCTAAAATCCATATATTGAAACCCTAATCTCTAATGGATGGTATTTAGAGGTGAAATCTTCAGTAGGCAACTAAGTCAGGAGAGTGGAACCTTCACAAATGAAATCAGTTCCTGTATTTTTCTGTTTTCTGTTCTTATAACAGCATACCTGAATCTCGAAGACTTATGAAGAAAAGGAGTTTCCTCTGGCCCATTGTTGTAGAAGTCCAAGAGCAGGGTACTAGTTTGTGTTCAGCTTTAGTGAGGGCCTCACAGCAGGAGGGCAAGCAAGTTCAAAGAGAGCCTACTCTTGTAGTAACTCATTGGATCCTGTGAAGGTAAGAACTCCCTCCCTCCCTTTGTCTCTCCCTCAAGAAAGGCATTAATCTGTTCATTAGGGGTATGCTCCATGATCCAACACTAGGCCTTTCCATTAGGCTCCACCTCTCAATACTGTCACATTGAGGAATGAAGCCTCACCATATGCTTTGGTGGAGACAAACCATTCCAGTACCACTGTAACAAAAGACAGGAAAGAGCTTGCTTCCCTACCTTTTTCTCTCCTTTCTGTGAAGATGCAGCATGAAGACAGCTGCCTACAAGTCAGGAAGAGGGTCCTCACTAAAAGGTAACCATGTGAGCACCCTGATCTTGGACTTCTCAGCCACCACAACTATGAGAAATACACTTCTTTTGCTTAAGTTACCCAGTCCAAGGTATTTTATGAAAGCAGCTAAAATGTGCTAAGACATCTTGAGAAAAGCTTCCAGGCTTGGAGTTTTACCTGTCTTATCTGTGAAAAGGAGGCCAGTAACAACAGTGTTACAAAGCTCTTCTGAGAATTAATGTAAGAGTTCAGATATCACTGCACTTTCCAGGCATGGCAGGGGATAAAAAGCTGAACAGACAGGGATCTCACCCTGAGGATGCTCCGGGAGAGTTCAGGAAAAAAGACTCACACCTAAGAAGCTGCAATGCAAAGGCAAAGCAGCAAGAGACTCAAAGGATCAGAGATAGAAAGGAAAGTCCAGGTCAGGGAGAAGGACATGACCTTCGACAAGATTCCCATCTGGTCCAAACTAGAGAGATAAGCATGTCGACTGCTCATACAGTACTCCTCTGTAAAGTTCTTTTTAGCTTTCTCCAGGCAGTTATGCACTGAAACCCTATACTAATTTGGAAATACTTCTATAATAGTTTTCTTATTGTTTTTTTTTTTTTTTAAGGAAACACTTTCTTCGAGAAATTAAAAATCTTCTTCAGGTTGGAACTTCTATGCCTTGTTTATATATATAAACAAGGCATAGAAGTATATATATATATATATGTATATATATATATGATAATAATATATATATGAATATATATATTCAACCCTTTATTGTCACCCCAATATCAGGTACACAATAGGAAGTCCTGGATAAAGGCTGTTGAAACACGAGTAATTAACACATAAATTATTGTCCTGTCTTCATCTTTCTGCATGTTGCTTCCCCATCGCTCTTCTTCCAGGACATATCTTGACTTGAGGTGCAGAGCACTGTAAGGCAGATGTGCAATAAGTGTTGATTCCAAAACTGTGCTGATGGTCAGGAGATTAGGAGCCATCTCTCTTGAAGAGTGTATTAAAATGACCCCGCCAAGCAAGTGAGGGCAGGGGACAGATAGCCCCGGATAGACAGAGCCACAAGATGAGGGCAAAGATCCTCAAAAAAATTTATTTCCTTTACTTAAAAAAAGCATAAATAATTGTGGCACATATACAACCCATGATGAGATCATAAAAATTTTATTACTTTATCAGCTTGGAGCAAAAATATATATATAAAAAACTATAGTCACTTCCAATCTATTTCTCTCTGCTTCTAAGTGCTGCCTCCCATAGCCTGGCAAAAAGCCCCCCAAAAAGGAAATTCGTTGTTCAGATTAAG